>CAUYRH010166128.1:0-27979 GCA_963574655.1 Perodicticus potto | reverse complement strand
CTCCCCTCCCCTTCCCTCTCTGCTATGTGACTTCCTCTCCCCTCCCCTTCTCTGTCCCTGTGTGACTTCCTCTCCCCTCCCCTTCCCTGTCTCTGCTGTGTGACTTCCTCTCCCCTCCCCTTCTCCGTCCCTGTGTGACTTCCTCTCCTCACCCCTTCTCTGTCCCTGCTGTGTGACTTCCTCTCCCCTCCCCTTCCCTCTCTGCTATGTGACTTCCTCTCCCCTCCCCTTCTCTGTCCCTGTGTGACTTCCTCTCCCCTCCCCTTCCCTGTCTCTCCTGTGTGACTTCCTCTCCCCTCCCCTTCCCTGTCTCTGCTGTGTGACTTCCTCTCCCCTCCCCTTCTCCGTCCCTTGTGACTTCCTCTCCCCACACTGGCTCTGTTGCTCCTGCTTGGGTTTTTTTTGTGTGCCGGCCAAGTTGGTGCTTTCAGGCCCTGGGGGCCACTTGCTAGAAAGCCTGACCCAGGGCTGGGGTGGTCATAGCCCAGCACATTCACTATTATTTCATGCTCAGTAGTAGGAAGGAATTAGTACTGATGAAAATAATGGCTTCAGTGGCTCTGTAGTTAAAGCTGAGACCGCTGTGTAGATCTGGAGAGCTGGCACAAGCAGGGAGAATTGACCTGAGTGGAAATGGTGGGAAATGGAGAAATAAAGCGGAGAAAGACAGGAGATGAGAGATAGGATGTTGTCGGGGGGACTGAGGCAGCTGATGGCTGCAGCCGGCACCTGAACCATGGAAACAGTTTTATTTATACCGTATCTTAACAAGGTTATATAAACCTTAGCACATGAGGTAGAAGAGGAAAAACTGCGTGCTTGCAGATAACAAGGAGAGTATGCATGGCTTACGTGACTTCTGGCAGGTGGAAAGAATGTTGTTAAAGGAGGAGAAGTGGGTGGGGGTCGCTGTCTGAGTGTTTCCCAGGCTGTGGGCGCCTGCAGGCCACAGCCTGCTCCCCACATGTAGAGCATCCACATTCCTGGAGATCAGGCAATGACCCTGTGTTTTGCCCTTCGACCTACGGACCCTGTGACATCCTTCTCACTGGCAGCCTGGGTAGTTCTAAAATTCTGTGCTGACTGCAGTGCTCAAGCAGAATAGGAGGAACGCTCAGAGGTAGTTGCAAGATTCGCGTCAAAACCATTGGTGGACTATATGACCTTATGGAGAGTGTGTGTGAGTCACTGCCAGATGTGCAGAGGGCCACCTCTGTCAGTCCTCCACCTTGTCACCACAGTGCACTCAGCCTCCCTCCCTGCTCTGTCTGTCCACTGCACACCTCCTCCTCGGGGTATGTCAGAGTGGGGTTTCTGACTTTCTCTGTAGATGCTGCTTTCAGGTACCTGGGTGAGCTGAGGAAGTTGGATCTTTCCTGCAACAAGAAGCTGGGCGGAGATTTCGAAGGCTCGTCGGGGCAGCTGGCCCTGCTGAAGCACCTGCAGAGCCTCCATCTTCACCGGTGCTCCCTGACAGCGGGTGATGTGGCCGCACTGAGTGAGCACTCTGCAGAGCCATGCTCTGGAACCTCGGTGTGGGTTTGGGGACTTGGAAAATTTGATATGTGCACTTAAATTTCCTTCCTGTAAAGTTTTTGGAAGGACCAAATCATCACAGTTCTGTGCATGCCCCAGCATAGTATCTAGCATGTATTAAATGTTAGTAATCTAACATTTCTGTTCACATCACAGACGTTGTGTCTGTAAATGATAGGTTTAGCACTGAGGGAAGATCTTGAGTTTATTTTGATGCTTAGAAATGAATGTCTCTGTGTCACAAGTCTATCACAAACAGGTATGGAGAGAGAATGGCAAATTTAAGGGTGTCAGTTTTCTGGCTAGAAAGCAAAGTCACTCAGACACAGTGGAGTTACAGAGACCGTCAGTGGGATGGTGCGTGATGGTGTACGTTACGGCTTCAATTAACCACACTTAGCTTCTTACCACAAGCAGAGCTGTGTACTTACATCATGTAATATGTAAGTGCACTTTCCTGTAACGAATGCAGCAAGTATTACCTGGAGATTAAGGGCTTTATTTCCTCTGTGGCCACAGCAAACCTCCAACATGCGCCCGGCATCTGCTAACCGAGGCTCACCATGCAGGGCTCTGCTGTCCCGGCCCAGGCTACCATGTCTCATGCCCAGATCAGTGCGGGAGCCCAAGTGGCCTCCCGGACCCTCTCGGTCCCCTTGCTGACTCTGCGCTGGCCTCACCATCGGGCTGACCCTCAGACACGCCGGGCATGTGCTGGCCTCGAGCCTCAGGCTCGCTCGCTCTCCAGATTGTGGGCAGCTCCCACCACTCACAGGCCCCTGCACGTAGCTGGTTAGTGCGCATTGACCGGTGACTGAGCAAACAGTAATAATAAAGCACGTTTTTAGTTTTTAGTAGAATTTGGGAAGGAAGAGGGAAAGTAGGTTTTAGGTCTAACATCTGTCTTTTAAGCCTGCTAAATTATTTCTCACACCCTTTTCTGTCAATTTGGGAAAATGAGAGGAGTTCAAGGTTTTCATGAAGATTTAAAGGGACGATATAATCCCTTTTTGAGCTTTTTACGGAGGTTTCTGTGGTATCGCCATTCCCTTTGCTTACCATACAGCCTGAGTGTCACAGCTAAGGAGGTGTTCGAGTCATCAGCCCACCGCTCCCCTGGGAGCAACCAAAGAGCACAGCCCACCCTGTCATCAGGGGAAGACCAAAGTGCTGGAGGGCTCAGCTGCAGCCACCAGCCGCAGAGGGACGAGCATTCTTTACCTGTGTATCCAGCCACTGACATGGGTGACTGGCCTTGGAAAACTAATAATTATTTAATAACTATAGCAAACTGCATTGTTCTCCTCCTGCTTAATTTTGAAAAGATGGAAATGAAAATAGAACTGCTTTATCCCTTCTGACGTCAAATCATTGAACGTTCTTTTACCTAATCTAAATAGCTCCAAAGAAATGGAACACAGATCATTTAGCCAATAATTATTGATTAATCCTCTCATTGGGTTAATGGATTAATCAATCCTCCCATCAGTGCACTGTACAGACAGGTGCTTATCTCTGACGGGGGCAGACACACATCATCAGAGAGAAGATGGTGTGTGAAGATGGATCAACACAGAGGCATGAATTTGAGGGTGAAGTTCAAAGCACGTGAGGGGTGGGGAGAGGGGAAATATTACACCTGTTGGGGTCAGAAGTGCCCACCTGACTTTCCTCCCCTTTGTCTCCTTCCCTTGATCCCCTGCCCCTTCACAAACCTCTGTGCCTCTGGCGTTCTGGGCACTGTGCCCTGCTCTGGGGAGGGGGTGGTCTCTGCGTGCCTAGAGCTTGCCTTTACTTGGGGGAGACAGAAAATATCACATGATGGTTGGTGCTGTGATGAAGATGATAAAATAGGGTGATGTGGTTGTGCCCCGGGGTTACCGGGGGGCTCTGAGGAGGGGGCCTGCCCCCAGAGATTTCTGCCTTGGGAAGGGCAGGCCCGGTGGCAGGAAGAGTAGCAGAAAGGCAGTGAACTAGGGTTACTCCTAGCACCTGGGCCCTTGGGGACCCCACTCCAGTGCTGTTGCCAATAGGCCTCTGCTTTGATTGCTTGTTTCTGTGGCCTCCCTGGTGCTCACATTCTAAGAAAAGAAGGATAATATCAAACATTAACCAGGCAGTCATGCGCCAAGCACTTTATTCATGCCAAGTTATTTTATCTTCCCAGTGACCCTTGAAGAAGGTTTTTTATGGTTAAGAAAGAGACCAGCCTGAACAAGAGTGAGACCCGTCTCTACCAAAAATAGAAAAACTAGCCAGGTATTGTGGCGGGCACCTGTAGTCCCAGCTACTCAGGAGGCTGAGGCAAGAGGATCCCTTGAGCTCAGGAGTTTGAGATGATTGTGAGCTATGATGTCACAGCACTCTACCCAGGGTGACAGAGTGAGACTCTGTCTCAAAAAAGAAAAAAAATTTTTTTAAAGCTAATGTTCAGACAGGTTAATTAACTTGTCTAAAATCACACAGTTCTTTAGTGGCAGATCCAAGATTAGAACCCAGTTCTCTGTCTCCAAAGTGTTTGCTCTCAACTTCCAGCTTGGAGAGGGGCCTGACAGGAGAGCTGGGGAGCAGGCTGGTCAGGGCGCGTGAGGGACGGACGCAGGACGGGGGAGCCAGGCTGCCAGGTTAAGTTGCCAGTAGGGAGCAAGCACCCAGTCTGGTCAGATGGTCCTGAAACACGACCCTGTCATATTTCCACAGCTCAGCTTATCCCTTTACTCTCCAGTCTTCAAGAACTGGATTTATCAGCCAACAGGAACGTGGGCGGCGCTTCTGAGAACCTGCTAGGCCGGCTCCGCTTTCTACCAGGACTGAGGTCACTGCTGATCAGCGGCTGCGCTCTGGACGGTCTGGCTCTTAACCGCTCTTGGTGAGGACTCCCTGGCCCAGGGAGCTGTGCGGTGACAGGGAGAGGGGGCCTCGGTCTGGGTGAGGACCACGGGTCCCAGGGGTGCTGTGTGGTGACAGGGAGAGCGAGGTCTTTCCTTGTTTGCAAATCTCATTACAAGACTCACCCACAGGCAAAATGGCTTTTCAGAAAATAGGTCTTTTAAAAGTGAAGACCCCATTGGTGCTTCTGGTGCTTGCAGATTTAACATTTAAAATTTAAAGCATATTTGACTAAGAACACCCAGAAATAAAAGAGAAATAAAATTCAAAGTGTATAGAACCAACGCGCAGAGGGGGCTGGGGTACCACAATTCCAGACTCATAGGCGGGAAGGTGGCGTTCAGCATAAATCTTACTATTTGCACGGTGAAGTTGGGTGCAGTAAACCATCTTAGCACTTAGGGCAGTGGTTCTCAACCTTCCTAATGCCGTGATCCTTTAAGACAGTTCCCAACCATAAAATTGTTTTCGTTGCTGCTTCATAACTAATTTGTGGGCCTGCTAGTTAGGTCTTTTTGCTCACGTACCCAACCAGAGTTTTGGGTTTGGGGGCTTCCAGGTAACGATGAAAGTAGTCTTTCTCTCTAGCCCTCTTCCAAGTGTTATATTGGTTGACACTTCTTTAAAAATGAATTGTACTAGCAGGGTACCATGACTCACTCCTGTAATCCTAGCACTTTGGGAGGCCAAGGTAGGAGGATCGCTTGAGCCTAGGAATTTGAGGTTACAGCGAGCTATGATGACACCATTGCACTCTAGCCTGGGCAACAGAGCCAGACCTGTCTCAAAAAGTAAAATAAAATAAAATAATAAATAATTTAAAAATGAGTTGTACCATGAACCAGATACAGGCTATTATTATTATTATTATTATTATTAGTTTATTTTTGGTAGAGACAGAGTCTCACTTTATTGCCCTCGGTAGAGTGCTGTGGCGTCACACAGCTCACAGCAACCTCCAAATCTTGGGTTTAGGTGATTCTCTTGCCTCAGCCTCCCAAGAAGCTGGGACTACAGGCGCCCACTACAGGCACCTGCCACAATGCCTGGCTATTTTTTTGCTGCAGTCTGGCCGGGGCTGGGTTTGAACCCACCACCCTAGGTATATGGGGTCGGCGCCCTATCTCCTGAGCCACAGGCATTGCCAGATACAGGCTATTATTAATAAAATAAATTAATTCTATTAATAAAAATAATTAGCTCTTTACTATAATACAACTTATTAATAAAATAAGTGCATATTAATTGCTCTAGTTCTAGAACTCTATATTTAGGGCACTCCTGCCCCAGCCCCCCAGCATTAGTCACCTCCTGTGCATGTCTGATGGAGGCACAGCCCCAGGACATGTCTGACGGACATGGTGTCTGGAGCCCATGGGCCCACCAGAAAGTCTGTAGCCTTGCTGGGAGGGGTGCCTGGAAACTCCCTAAAAGTGATTGTAATTATTCTGTGGGGGGGAGAAGATAGTACATTTTCTAGTTCCAAGATATCCATTTAAAAATAGTGGCTGGCATTCCTATAGCACTTTAGGTAAAAAGTCCAAATTCTTCCATGTGGTCTAACAAGCCAGGATGCTCCGGCCCAAGTACCTCTTGGCCACTTTCCTCATTGTCCCCTGAGTCCAGCCTGGCTGACCCTATCTGGTCCCTTCCTGTCGTCCCCCCCTCCTGGGGAGGTCTGCCCTGTGTAAATATCCCTGCTTCAGGGGCCCCTCCCTATCTAAGTTAGAGCCCTTATAATTTTTCTCTATAGCTTTTATCAGAATTTATAATTATGTATTTATTCATGTGGTTGTTCAATGTCTATATTTCCCCTGGATTGTAACCTTCTTGAGGACAGGGCAGAATTATTCTTAGGTATTTGCTATATACTAAAGTAAGTAGGTAAACAAAACAAGCTTCTCAAAGGGGTCTGTAATCCCCCAAATGGTTGGATAAGCACACTCACACACACGCTCACACACACACATGCACTCACACACAAATGCACACACTCACACTTTCACACATACTCACATTTACACACTCACACACATTCACACTTACACACACTCACACACGAGATACAGTCCAGTGCTTAGACTAATGTTCCCTTAAGAAAGTTTCACACACAGCAAATTTGGGAATAAGATGATAGCCCAGGCTCGGCAGCCATAGCACAGTGATTACGGCGCCAGCCATATACACCGAGGGTGGCGGGTTCGAACCCAGCCTGGGCCAGTTAAAAACAACAATGACAACTGCAACAAACAGCCGGGTGTTGCCTGTAGTCTCAGCTACTCGGGAGGCTGAGGTAAGACAGTTGCTTAAGCCTAAGAGTTTGAGGTTGCTGTGAGCTTTGACGCCACAGCACTCTACCAAGGGTGACATAGTGAGACTGTCTCAAAAAAAAAAAAAAAGAAAAGAAAAAAGATGATAGCTCATAAATATACTTCCTAATTGGGAAACGTTGAATTTTTTTTTAGAAAATTTTTTTTAAGGAATTCCAGGCATTAGATGGTGCACAATCAATGAATCACGATCAAGTAGATATTACACTAAATCACATCAACTGACACAAGTTTGCCATTCAATCTGAATTAAGCAAGTCAAGTAAATATTGAGTGGAGAGCAAATATCTCTCTGCATCACTGTTAGATGAAAAAGAAAAAGTCCTGTCTCCTTAGCGGTGGTATCTGTGCCCTGAGAGGGAGGGATTTTCTTACTAGATATTATAAAAGAGTATTTTCCCCTTGGACACATATTGTTCTTTAGAAATAAGACAGAAGAGTTTAAAGTCTAATTCACTACTATGCTTTGGAATATGTTATTTCGGTTAATTTTAATTTTGGGGGCAACTGAGAATTAAGCAGAGAATCTTCCCGAAATACGACAGTTGCCTTCCTGGCCTCAGTCATGGCAGAGGGGTGAGCACAAACACGTCGTAGTGTTTTGAGTCTCTGGTCTGAGCAGCGGCTGGGCAGTGGGTGTGTGCGGCCAGGTCATGCAGGGAGTCTGACCAGCTGCTCCAGGGCCGTGCCCAGCTCCCCTCCCTGCGCATAAAGGAAATGAACCCCAGTGGGTGGCGAATTCCGTGTCATCAAGGTTTACTTTCCTGAAGCTTCTCATATTTCCCCAAATAATAACAGACAACATAAACTAAGACTGAATTTCAGACAGAAGTAAAGTTCTCTACAACGTTCTCCACCCAGTTGTGTTAATATTGTCCTGATCCAGTCTCCTCAAGTTCAAGGCTTCTGATCTCCAAGGAAACCTAAATTACTGCTCTTCTTATTGTGATCAATTTCAGCGGACGCCTCCATTCACCTCCCTGCTCTGGAAAATTTCAACCTTTCCTGGAATAAGTGTGTTGGTGGCAGCGTGCAGCTGCTTCTGGAGATGCTGAGGCTCTCTGTGGGCCTTCAGGTCCTGAGGCTGAGCAGCTGTTCCCTGGTGACCAAGGATGTGGCTGTCTTGGGTTTGTATCTTCTGTTGCGAGGCCGGGCATGGGGAGGTGGGGAAGGAGCCAGACCCAGGCTGACCCTCCCTACAGTTTCCCTTCTCCTCAACATCTGCTGAGGAGAGACCTGGTTAAAGCAAGTGGGGCAATTCTAGAACCAAACGACAGGGCTGGTGTTTCCTCGAAGGTGGTGGATGTAGAAAGGTGGGAGGTTCCTGCCTGGCGGACACCTCGCTCCACACCCCCTGCCCATGACAGTGTTAAACTCCAGCTATCTACACCTCACCCTACCCCCATGGTTCCTCAACTATTACTTAATTTTGCTCTTTAACTTCAATGCTTTTATTTAAACAGGAAACTGATCATTACCATACCTGAATTATGGGTATCACTTCTCACAGACACAAGAGGTGGAAGGTTTTAAGCAGAGGCACCCCCCTCTGTCATAAGGGGGAGGTGAGGGGTACAGGCACACGGTGGCACCTGTCTGACCTTCGTCCATGTCAGTCTAGGAAGATGGAAAGAGAATTGGATAGGACGAGCTTCTGCACTGTACGGGTTCAGGACAGATTGAAATACCTTCCCCAAACATCCCGCAGGCTCACCCCACATCCATGTCCCATCAGGAAATGGTGGATCACAGACTCTGTCCCTGCCGTGTGTCTCGACTGCCCCACACCCAATTCACTGCTCGGCCACCAGCCACCAGCTCTCTGAGGCAGGGTCCAGGGTGGCCCCTCCAGCCAGCTGTGTCTGTGCTCTCTGCGTGTACACAGTTTGCTGTGACATGACACACGTGCCTGAAAACCACACCACACAGTGATCACCACAGGGCTCCTAGTTAGACTGGACACGGAGGCGGTGCGGTGAGCTGTGTGCAGACGCTCGGCACGTAGACGTGCAGCAGAGGCAAACCACCGGCAAGTGAGGGCGACCAGGTCGCAGCTCCTGGGTCTGGAAGCTGGGCGGCGTAAGGAGCAAGCAGGAGGTCAGGGTGTGTTTAGTCCTCCAGCGGAAATTTGAGGGGGACCTGACTGCTGCCCAACACTGCAGGCTGCACCCAGGGTGACAGGGGGGCCCGGGGAAGAGCTTTCTCCTGCCGAGAGCCGCTGCACAATGTGGGCGAGGACCTTGAAAGGACAGTTCCTGCAGAATCCTGGTGGTCAGCTAGAGAGGCTGTGGAAGGGATTCCTCTCTGACCACTGACCTGGGGATTGGAGGGGAGACCTCCAAGCTCGGTCGTAGCTCTGAGATCCTACCCTGCCCATCTGACCCTGTAATCCCTTCCTGGGTTTGGCTGAAAGGGAAGCGTGGACCCTTTCCCTTGGACATCTCTCCCACCTCCTCTTACGGAGGAGTCTTTGCCGCTTTGCTATTTTCAAGTGCCATCGTGGGTAGTGCTGACGTGCCCTGTTCAAAGGGAAGGCTGTTCTGTGCGGTAGAGACTCCAAGGTGAATTAGTACCACCCAGGTGTCTCAGCCCATCACTGCCACCGCTTGCCAGGTCTCGGGACCGGCTTAACTAGGTTTTGGATGCGGACCGCTAAGCTATCTTGCTCAGGAACAATTTCTCTTAGGTGCCTGAGGGCTATCTACTTTAGCGGGAGAGAGAGAGTCTTAGAGAGAGTAAAACAGTCTTAGAATAGATAGATCTTAGTCTTTAGTAGAGCTTGGTAATCTTCAGTAGAGAGACGCCGTGCTGGCGTTCTGCAGGCAGGAGAGGAGACAGAGTCAGAGTAAGTGGGTCCATGATAGAATGCGCATGCTCCTGACTGCCTTCTCCTCTAGCATAATATAGGGCTGATCTTGTGCCTCTCAACACCACAGGTGTAGAGACTGCCAATTCACCACTGCTCTCATCTCATGAGCTTTCATGCTTGTTAGGAGAGCTAAATCCCTCTCCATGCCCTTTCCACCAAGGTGTTCCATTATTGAGCTATACAGGTATTTCCTATAACTCTCACTCCTCCTAGCCATAGGATATACTGGCTGCTACACCCAGGTATGTCTCAACATGGAAAGTGATCAAAGAATTGTTGAAAGAAGAATGGCTAGCTTGGCACCTGTAGCACAGTGGTTACAGGTGCCAGCCACACACTCTGAGAGTGATGGGTTTGAACCCAGCCTGGTCCAGCTAAACAACGGCAACTGCAACCAAAAACCAGCTGGGCGTTGTGGTCGGCTCCTGTAGTCCAGCTACTTGGGAGGCTGAGGCAAGAGGATTGCTTAAGCCCAAGACTTGGAGGTTGCTATGAGCTGTGATGCCATGGCACTCTACCGAGGGTGACAAAGTGAGACTCTGTCTCAAAAAAAAAAAAAAAAAGGCTGCTTGACCAAAGAACAATGGAACAGCAAGATGACTGTTTACAAATGGTTGTTAGTTCTAAAGCCGATGAATTCTCACTCTTATATTTAATTAGGGAAAGTTACAGGCAGATCTTGGGGCCAGGGGAGCAGAGGGCAAGGGCTTGACAAAAGATAAATTCTATGGGTAAGATTTGGAAAAAATCTACTTTTTAAACTGTACTTTGGGTGTATGGAAAGGTAATTAGTGACTAATTTCAGATGCCCTAAATAAAGCTGCTAGCTGATAACAAACCATTACTAATTACTAATCTTGTCATTATAGCCCTGCGTAGGGACACTGTGCTAGTGGAAGTGGGAAACTGCCACGGTGGAAAGTGTCCTCACACTTTAGCCTCATGGTGACGTTGTTTTCCAGCGTCAGTCATGCAGACAGGTCATCTGGACAGACTGCGGACACTGGACCTGAGCTATAACGACGGCATCTGTGATGAAGGCTGGGCCGTCTTCTGCCGGAACATGCAGTTCCTCAAAGAGTTAACCGAGCTGGACATTAGCCTTCGACCAACCAATTTTCGAGATTGTGGACCATGGGTCAGACACCTGCTATGTGCTGTGACCAAACTTCCCGAGATCACCGAGATCAGCATGAAAAGATGGGTTGTCCCCGTGTCACAGCGGGTGGCGCTGGGCGGCTGTGGTCAAGGCCACGCACGCAGTGTCCACTTTGACCACGGCGGGTTTCAGTGAGGTGGCCTGTGCCCACCAAGCTACAAACCACCCTCTGAAGAAAAGGTCCTGACTGGATTCCACGTCTTTAACTGAGTTGGGACATTTATATAATAATCTGAGCCTGTCATTATTTTCTTACGATGGTATTCTCCAATAGATTTATTTTGGATATATAGTTAGTTTACTGCTGTTTAGAAGGCCTGATAAAAATGTTTAGATTCTGGTAATGCATTTGTTTTTTTATTGCCCTGAAATTTTCCTCCTTTTCTTGTCCTACATGGCAAATGTTCTAAATACAAGGAAGTGTGTGTGTGGGTGAATTCTATGTAGATTCTAATGTGAAAAGCACTAGCAGTTTCATTTTATCTTTATTATTATTATATGTGCCATAATTTGGTCTACTTAGAAAGTATAGCCTTCCACGGTTATTATTGTATGTTCTGGTGCCTTTTTATTTCAGATATAAAGACCAATAGTAGGCACTGACATCTTAGTCAAAAGTGTCAAACAGCAGAACCCACTATCGAAAACACATCTTGTTAGAATAAATGAAAATCTTTCATTGCAAAAACAAATATATTGTTAACATATTGCTTCTAGTCAATTCCTTGACATGGAATTTGCTACATAAAACCTATTTAGTTCATGAAACTTTTTTTTTGTAGAGACAGAATCTCACTTTACCGCCCTCGGTAGAGTGCCGTGGCATCACACAGCTCACAGAAACCTCCAACTCCTGGGCTTAGGCGATTCTCTTGCCTCAGCCTCCTGAATAGCTGGGACTACAGGCGCCTGCCAGAACACCCAGCTATTTTTCTGTTTTGCAGTTCAGTCGAGGCCGGGCTTTAACTTGCCACCTTCGGTACATGGGGCTGGCGCCCTACTTGATAAGCCACAGGTGCTGCCCTGAAACTTGTTCTTTTGAGACAGAGCCTCACTCTGTTGCCCTGGGTAGAGTGCCATAGTGACATCACTCACAGCAACCTCAGACTCCTGGCCTCAATAATCCTCCTGCCTCAGCCTCCAGAGCAGCTGGGACTATAGGCGCCTGCCACCCTATTTTTAGTAGAGATGGGGTCTTGCTCTTATTCAGGCTGGTCTCAAACCCCTAAGCTAAAGGGATCCACCTGCCTCAGCCACCCAGAGTGCTGGGATTAGGCTTGAGGTACTGTGTCCAGCCCATTGATGAAAGTTTTTATATTGTTCTAAGTGAGGTTTGAAACTTTTGTCTTTCTTTTACTGGAACATGAAAGTCATTGCATGGCAGTGATGTCTGCCTACACATTTCTGTTCTGATACTCTGTAATCAAATTGTTTCGCCTTCCTCTTGCTACACTAATAATATTGCTATCACTGCTTGAAAGATATGAACATTTAAAATCAATACCACTATGAAAGAAAAAGTCATGAGGATGAGGAATTGCTGAGAGCTGTAAAATAAAAAGGGATGTTAGGGTAACGCAGTATTCTTTTCCCTGGGCATTCCCACAGAATCCGTGAACACCTGTGCTTTTGCAAAAACCTACACGTGAATGTTCACAGCAGCCTTCTTCATAATAGCCCAAATCTGGAAACAACTTGACATCCTTCAATGGGTGGATGGTTAAACAAACTATGGGACTATCACTTTACCTGTAAGTAGTTCTCTAAAGGTATCTTATGTTTTTTGGCTTGGTGCTGGTAGCATAGTAGTTATGGTGCCAGACACATACACCCAGGCTGGCGGGTTCAAACCCAGCCCAGGGCCAGCTGGACAATGACAACAAAAAAAAGCCGGGCGTTGTGGCAGACGCCTGTAGTCCTGGCTACGTGGGAGGCTGAGGCAAGAGGATCACTTAAGCTCAAGAGTTGGAGGTGATGTGAGCTGTGAGGCCACGGTACTCTACCAAGGGCGACATAGGGAGACTCTGTCTCAAAAAAACAGTATCTTATTTTTACACATAAACATAATTCTGTGAATAGTTTTAATGCAGTGAGACTCTAATTCCCAGACAGCTTGCCTTGTTGATCCATTAGGGTTCATTACTTCAGGCCATACATTTATAGAATCATTTCTTCTTTTTCTTCCCCGGCTTTTCCTTTTCCTTTTCCTTCTCCTTCTCCTTCGCAGCCTGCTGCTTTGCTTTCTTATCTTTTGGAGAGATTTTGCCTTTCTTTCGCGCTTTCAGTAGTTCTTCAAATTTCCCCAGTCCTCTGCGCACCATGACTCCACGCCACCAGGCTTGAATCTGCAAACAAGACCAGCAGACTCAGCCCCAGCCGCGACCGCTGCAGGGCGATGTCTGCCCTGACGCAGGGCTGGGGACAGAGAGAGCCGGCTGGGATTAGAATCCCAAAGTTGGCCAGTCATTCAGGCAAATTTTTAAAAATATATACTTTAGTGCTTTTATGTACCAGGCATTGTTGTAGGTATTTGGCAGCAGCAGGGAAGCTGTGTTCAGGGCGCTCGTCTAAGGGGGAGGAGAGGAGGCCGCAGTGAGCGAGGGGTGACCTGCCAAGTGATCGGGTGGAGAGGGGCAGCCAGGACAGGCTGAGCCCGGCTCCTGTCCCCCCTCCTGTCACTGGCCCGCTATGCCCTCACTTGTTCCTGGGGCCGAGCCCTTCCACCTGCCCAGGAACACGCCTCCCAGTGGACCCCACATCCTTACCATACTTCTGGGGCCCCACCGGCTGCCCTCCGGCCTCCCAGGCCTGCCAGGGGGCCTCGCCCGGCTCAGAGGCCCAGCCTCCTAGGAGCCGGGTCCTGACCCTCGAGACTCACCCCGCAGCCAGCTGCGTTCAGCTGCCCTTGACAGAAACTGAACTGCGTCCCCCAATTCATATGTCGAAGCCCAAATGCCCAAGGTGACGTGGTATTTGGAGATGGGGCTTTGGGGAGATAATCAGATTTAGATGGGGTCCCTCTTGGTGAGATTAGCGGCCTCAGGAGGAGGCAGGGCAGAGACCTTGCACAAGCAGCGGCCCGGCCCCCACAGCCGGGAGGCCTCAGCAGGCCGGCCCTGCTGAATTCTCGCCTAGGACGGTGAGAAGACACATTTCTGTTATTTAAGCCTCCATCTGCGGTGCTGGGTTACCGCCGCTCCAGCTCAGAGCCGTCTTTCCAGGGAAGCCCCAACAACCTGGCGTAAATCAACCTTTCCCCTCCCCACACGCGCACACGTGCACACACAGACACACAGACACACGTGCACGCCACACACGCAGACACAGATGGTCGCATGCACGTACACAGACAGACGCACGTGCGCAGACATGCACGCCGCACACACGCACAGACATGCGCAGACAAGCACATGCATTACACAGAGACACAGACGCACGTGCACACAGACAGGCACGCGTGCACACACGCAGACACAGACGCTCATATGCACGTACACAGACGCACGTGCGCACAGACAGCCGTGTGCACACACGCAGACACAGACGCTCGTATGCAAGTACACAGACGCACGTGCGCACAGACAGGCACGCGTGCACCCATGCAGACACAGACACAGACGCTCGCGTGCACAGACAGCCGCGTGCACACACGCAGACACAGATGCTCGTATGCACATACACAGACGCATGTGCGCACAGACAGGCACGCGTGCACCCACGCAGACACAGACACAGACGCTCACGTGCACGTAGGCAGAAGCACAGACGCACAGACAGGCACATGCGCACACACTCAGACACACGTGTGTGCACACGCAGACAGACACAGACACGTGTGTGCACGCGCAGGTGCAGAGACATGGGTGCGTGCACACACAAAGACACAGACGCTCGTATGCACGTACACAGATGCACGTGCGCACAGACAGGCACTCGCACCCACGCACAGACACAGACGCTCGAGTGCACGTACACAGACGCACGTGCGCACAGACAGCCGCATGCACACATGCAGACACAGATGCTCGTATGCACGTACACAGACGCACGTGTGCACAGACAGGCACGTGCACCCACGCAGACACAGACGCTCGCGTGCACGTAGGCAGAAGCACAGATGCACAGGCACGTGCGCACACACTCAGACACACGTGTGTGCACACGCAGACACAGACACATGTGTGCACACGCAGGTGCAGAGACATGGGTGCGTGCACACACAAAGACACAGACGCTCGTATGCACGTACACAAACGCACGTGCGCAGACACAGACACAGACACGGCCACACGCCCCCACACATTCAGACACACGTGTGTGCACACGCAGACACAGACACATGTGTGTGCACACGCAGGTGCAGAGACATGGGTGCGTGCAGACAGACGTGCGCGTGCACACACAAAGACAGACACATGTGCACGCCCACACACGCAGTCACAGACACGCGCGCAGTACACACACACTGACACACGTCATTTCCTGTGGTTTCAGTCCCCTTTCCTGGAACTTCCTCCCCCCCACCCCCCCAGCACTCTCTAACGAATGTAATTTTGTTTTTATTTCCTTCTAGGTTCCAAGCAATAGGACAGAAATCCTAGTTTCGCCTGCTGCTGTCTCTCCAGGCCCTACAACAGTGCCTGGCACTGGCGGTGGCCGCGAGGCGGGGGAGCGCGTGCTGCCTCACCCCAGGTCGGAGCGGACGCGCAGCAGGGACAGTGCCCAGGACGACTCGTGCCCCACCTCGGGGAGCGCGCTGGGCATGGCGAGGAGCCCGGGGCAGGCCCTGGGGCAGGAGCACGCTTGGTCCCTGGAGGAGCCCCAGGTCCTCACTGGGACTGAGCGTGTAGGGGGCAGGGGTGAACCGGGCCTGGAAACGGCAGGCCAGCCCGTGGGACCCTCCGCCCTCCAGAGGCCCTTGGGAATTTATGGGGCTCTTTGTTTTCTTAAGGTGACAGAGTAGTGAGTGGGTCATGTGACAGGCGCCCTGGTTTGCACAGCCTTCCTAAGGGTGAGCAGGAGGGCAGGCTGAAAGGATACACGTCCTGAGCTTTGGGGAAAGCACCCCCATATCCACCACAGACAGAAAAGGAAAAACAGAAGAACAACTCAAAATACTACTGGGGATCTTGAGAAAATGAACGCCTTGGAGGACTGGGTGATTCATCCTTTTGCTAGGGAGGTGGTTTCCAATTCTACCATCAAGAAAATTGAGGAAACGCTAGTTGCTATGTCAGCTAAGACCTACTATCTGATTGGGGGGTATAAATCTAGGAGAAGTTTGGAGATGTGTGAAGCACTGCTATTTAAAACAGAACCCTACCAGCAAAGAAAGCTTCTACTCTCACCAATCCATCTACATGAACACAGTTTATCAGGGTTTTTTTTATCTGTAGAATAAAAAAGTAGGGGTAGAATCTAGGTAAACCCCGTCTTATTCTAGCAATCAGCAATAATTATGCATGAATATATAAACTGAGTTAAAAAAATCCCTCTCATTTGGGTATAGTGTTCTAAAAAATCCTGTATCTCTAATTATTATCAATTATTTATTATAAATAATTTGTAATAAATTTTGTTTTAGATAATTTTATACTACTATTAATTGTGATGTAACAATTATTTTGTTGCACAGAAGTACAAATGAACAATTTATGAAAGACTTAAAAAATATATATCTATAACCTTAGGGTCAATTCTGAGAAAAAAGTGGAATGGAAAAAACATGTTCAAGAAGAGGAAGGCCAGGTGAGGTGGCTCATGCGTGCTAGACTTGGGATGCTGACGCAGGTGGACTGCCTTAGCTCATGGGTTGCAGACTAGCCTGGGCCAGAGTGAGACCTTGTCTGGAAAAATAGCTGGCCGCTGTGGTGAGTGCCTGTAGTCCCAGCTACTTGGAAGGCTGAGGCAAGAGAATCGCTTGAGCCAAAGAGTTTGAGGTTGCTGTGGGCTATGACAGGACAGCACTCTAATGAGGACGACAAAATGAGACTCTGTCTCAAAAAAAAAAAAAGAAGAAGAAAAGGAATATGATATAAAATTTCTGCCTGTAAAATGAGAACTTGTTCAAGTATTTATAAATTGATATGGACAGATTAGAATGGTATTTAGATTCCACTGGACACATGTAGATCTAATAGCTCATTATAAAATGTCAACATTTAAAATTCCCTGGAAATCCTTTGCACTGATTTAAACTTTATGGCAAAAAAATTTAATATCAATTTTAAAATATGCCAGGGGGTACAAGGGTTTTCAAGATGCTTTTAGAAAGTATGCAATCAACAAATGCAATTTTCATTCTTTCAGTATAGTTATTCCTGAGTATATATATATATGTATATAGAAATAAATGTTTTAATGTAAATCATTTTCGTTTTCATTCTCCTTTATGTTGCAAGCTCAGGCCTTATTTTGATTTATTAAAATTGTGTGTTTTGGTAGTTTTTACTATCTCTGAATTCAATAGCAGAATACTAAAGATGGTATCAAAATATTTCTTAAGGAAAAGAGGGTAGGTCTGATAGAGTTGGGGGCCACTGAGAGAGGGTCTTGCAGACCAAAGGCTATGACTTTTACTCTAGGTGAAGAGAGGATTGTTTGTGTCATTAGAGAATGTGACTACTGAGTTGAGGCTGCGTCATGGGGGAGCCCCCCCAGAGGCAGGGTGCTAGTTAGGGGTTAAGTGGTTGTCTAGATGAGAGGCCAGTTGAAGAGCATATTGCCTGAAGTGGACACATTCCCAGCCCACCTGGGCTCTCCTTGGTCTCCTGGGCTCTCAGCCCTTTGATTCTAGTTAGTGGCAAAGCAGAACCCTGGTCTCTGGGCCTATATGTCTAATAATTATCAATTATTTATTACAAATAACATAATAAATAAATGCTTTCATTTCTAATTTTCCAATCTTGCCTTTGTTAACACAAACTTTTTTTACTCCACTGAAATAATCCAAGGATTTTAGATTGTTTTGAAATTTCAAGTTTTGGGTTCCTTTGCCTGTTTGTTGGGTTCTTATCTGACAAGAGATGAGGTATATAAAAGACAAAAATTCTAGGGCTGACATTAAAAAATTCTCTCACTTGGCCCTGGGGACAGACATAAAAGTAAATAAGTCTGTCTGGGAAAGGACAGGTGTGGCTTCACAAGGAGTCTCTTCAGAGAATCATCTGTAACGTATTTAACACTAGACTCCCTAAAGCATCTGTAAATGTGTTATCACGAGTCCGAGGTGACTGTACCTTTGTTGTCTGAAATTTCAGCATTCTGTTTTTCTTGAGGTAATCCCACACGGCCTCCCTGCCTTGAGCACACACGTCTTTGGGGGGTTCTTCCATGGGATTCTCCGAGAGTGTCAGAACCTGGAGATTCACCAGGAAATCAAGATCCTCTGGAAGATGGGTGAGCAAGTTGTCATCTAGCAGCAATTCTTTCAAAGCTGAAAAGATTATTTTTAAACATGGTGGATTTATCCTAAGAACAAACATTAAGCGGTCACCTACACCTGCCTGGGTATGTGAGCGCTCCGACCTGGAATTAGTAAGAGGCCAGGAGGGAGGGCGCACAGGACTGGCTCGGCCGTCTGTACCATCTACAGAAGGTCTGTCTCTGTGTTTGCTCCTTCTCAGAATAAAGAGAATGGACTTCAGTCTTCAGACACTTCCATCCTTCTAAGAGTGGATGTCTTTGTTTCATTTTTGTTTTTTTAGTTTTAGGGCAGCAGTTGCTAACTGGAACTGACAGCTCACTGGCAAAAACCTCCCTCCTACCTGCTCCTGGGGTCAGAGCGTTCTAGGGAAACTGGCCATGGGAGCCTGTGGGTGGACGGTCCAGCTACCCACAGGCCCCCCTGCTGTTACATCAGGTGTTGGTCCCACGTGCCTGAACCCTAAAGAGAGCCAGGGTGTGGCACCTAAGTCATAGTGTCGTTTCTCTATTACTCTCAAGTTAATCAGCAGGGCGGCACCTGTGGCTCAAAGGAGTAGGGTGCCAGCCCCATATGCCAGAGGTGGCGGGTTCAAACCCAGCCCCGGCCAAAAACTGCAAAAACTGAAAAAAAAAAGAAAAAAAAGAGTTTATAAGCAAATTAATTTTTTGAAAAAAGTTCCATCTGGCATAAAAATAATATACATAAATTGTTGTAAGCAGACACGTGGCATGCAAAAACAGCACAAAAGGATAAAAATTCTCCCTTTCCTTCCCTTTCCTACCAACCCTGTTAGGTCTTAGTTGCTACAAGGAACCACTGTTTCCAGATTGTGAGTCCTTGCAGAAAACATCTAGGACATGCAGGCTGTAGATACAGGCACACGAAACTTTGTAAAGCAAAATGCTGTCATCTCCGACAGAATGGGCTGGATCTGTATTTTTCAGTGTAAGAAACTTTAAAATAGTTTCACTGAACGAGAAAAATGTCCAGAAAGCATAAAAAAGATGTTCAAAATCAGTCAACAGAAGAAATGTAAATCAAACACCAAAATGCAATGTTTAATCAGACACAAACGCAGAGATGAAAGGTTTGGGAATACCCAGTATTGAGAGAGAAGACAGAAATGACATTTAAATGGTACTCAGTGATAAATGCCTTACAAACTCAGTCACTTTTCTCTGCATGCTTCACCAAAGGAGAGGATAAATACAGGAAATTTTGTTATGAGACTGGATGCTTAGAAAACATAAACAAATTATACGCCTTTGAAAAGAATACGCAAAATGAACATGTAAAAACTGCATTCTTTAGTCCAATTACTTTCACGTGTTTATTTCCTGCTGCTGTGCCATCTAATAAATTGCATCTGATTTAATGAGCCAAGTCAGGTTCTCTTTTCTATAACTTCTTTATAACTTTATAACTCAAAGTTGTTGGAGCCAGTGTAAATAAATACTAGAGACAGGAAAATAGTAAAACAACAGCATTTTGAAACTATTTCACTCCTGCAGGGCCCAAGGGCAGGATAAGATGTGTGTGCAGGAGCATTCCCAGGAGCACTGCATCCCAGCCCCGCCCGATTCTCAAATGTCTTGTGGAAAGGGAACAGCTGCTTCCCTGTACTAGTCACCATCCTGCTTCCATTAGAGAATCACCCCAAGGATTCAGCACATTGTGACCAAATAGTGGATGGAGGGCTGGAGGGTTGGATGTACAGATAAAGAATGGCCTACCCGGAGACTACGACTGTCAATGAAAAGAAGAAAAAAAAAAAGGAGAAGAAGAAGAAGAATGGCTTTGTCTGGTGGGAAAAGTTTGGGTGCTCAAATAGGAACCATATATGATTTTCATGTCAATCACAGAGCTCAAAAGTTCCCTTTCTATACTTACCGCTACTTATAATTTGCACTTCACAACATTATTCTACGTAGAATAGGTACAGTAAGGTACTGATCCTCTGAGTTCTTTGTCTCAAAAAAAAAAAAATAAAAAGAAAGAGTCTCACTTTGTTGTCCTGGCTAGAGTGCCTTTGTGTCACAGCTTACAGCAAGCTCAAACTCTTGGGCTCAAGTGATCCTCTTGCCTCAGCCTCCCAAGTAGCTGGGACTATAAGCGCCCGCCACAATGCCAGACTATTTTTAGAGACGGGGGTCTTGCTTTGGCTCAGGCTGGTCTCAAACCTGTGAGCTAAGGTGATCCACCCTCCTCGGCCTCCCAAAATGCTGGGTTACAGGCGTGAGCCACCGTGCCTGGCCAGTCTTCTGAGTTCTTTGAAGAGTCCTTCTTTATCAGCCTGGCTCATATTTTTACATGTCTGTCTGTATCTTTGAATGACTAACCCATGATGATAGCGAGATTTCCATCTCAAATTCTCTTAAAGTCCTTGTGATTGTTTGGCCATTACAAAGTTTGTCTACATTACAACAACAGCAACAACAAACCCCTACAAAAGTCCCCTTGCTAATTTCACCACTTTGGGTGAAATACTTTTTCTTTTATTCAAAGGACTTAGTGACCTAGGTGAAAATTTACTGCAAGACCCCAGGTCCAAATTCTGGCATGTAGCAAGTATTCAGTAAATTATTGCTGGTGCTGTAATGAATAAATAAATGAATGTTAATTTTCTTAGCTGTTTCTATTTACTTCTCTTTTCAACTCCCAATAAACAATCTAACTGCCTTTGCATGACTTTTAGCTGCACTAAGCAGGGCACCTGGCCTTCCCCTCATCCCTAGTGAATCCCGCAAGCAGCTCCTGGGACGGGGCTCAGCTCTGCAGACACTGAGGTCAGTCTTTGGTAAATCGAGGACAGCCGTCTGTCATGGGAGGTGTGGCCTCAAACTCTGTGGGCTGTGGGTCTGTAAAGTTTCCTCACCTTGTGCTTGGCAAATGGCATCTGGGAGCACCTTAATCAAATTGTGCCGGCAATCAAGAACTTCCAGGTGAGGCATTGACCCCAAGGCTGCAGGCAGGGTCTCCAGATAATTGTTCTCCATGTACAGCTCCTTAAGACTCTGAAATAACAGAAAGTATGAGGCTGTAATGCCCTACACCTGGACAAATGAATTACAATAACCAGAACCACCTGTGGGCCTCAAGCACTTTCAGTGGGGGAAACTATGCACCAAGATAAAGGGAGAAGCGTAAAGGACCGTGATCCAGAAACAAAATTATATTTTAGTAAAGCCATTAGACTTGGTTTCATGTGGGGATCTCATGCTTATTTGTTTTACTAAAACATTATGGGAAATATTTTTGGTCATTTTTGGTCCTGTGTCATTTGCTCCCTCTTAACAGCTAATCCCCTGTGGGGGCTGCTGTGCCCCAATTAGAATCACCTCAGCATCAACCCAGTCTCACCTACCCACAGAGTGTGGGTTTGGGTATATTCAAAGTCACTATTTTCTATTTCACCGAGCAACTTTGCATTCCTAAGATTGCGGCATGGCATATAGACAAAGAGCAAGATGGTGAAAGTTGTTTTTTGTTTGTTTTTTTGAGACAGTTTCACTTTGTCACCCTCAGTAGAGTGCTGTAGCATCATAGCTCAAACTCCTGAGCTCAAGCAATCCTCTTGTCCCAGCTTCCTAAGGAGCTGGCACTACAGGTGCCCACCGTAATGCCTGGCTGTTTTTTATTTCTTGCTCAGGTTGGTCTTGAACTCCTGAGCTCAAGAGATCCACCTGCCCTGGCCTCCCAGAGTGCGGGGATTATAGGTGTGAGCCACCTCGCCCGGCCCTGATGAAAGGTGTACTGAGAACGCAGGGCAAAGGAATGGAGAATTAGGAACAGCAGCCCTGGGTCACCCTGGGAATCACCTGTGCTGTGTGCGACCACGTTATGCATTACCGTGGGTTATGTAGTGGCCACATGTATCTTATCATTAAGAGTGCAGTAATTGGAACTTGGAAAAAATAACAATTCTGTAAAGGATGAGTATTAAAGACACATGAGTATGGCTACTTTGAATGGAGTTATCTTGCTGTTTTGCTGGGACTCTGCACAGCACTCTGGACCCACCTTCCAAGGGAACCTGATGTAACATAATTTCCGTTCTCCAAGTGGAGAAGGGAGGTCACCCTCCCCACAAGTAGCCTGAGGGGTGGATTAGACAGGAATTTAGGTCTCTGGTTAGGGCTACAGTTAGGGTAGGGTTAGGATTCCCAACAGAGAATCCAAGCTTGGGTGCCAGAATGCAGGCTTCCAGCCATGCCACTCCTATGACATTTTAACTTCAAAATAGCTTGATTTTCAGGGGGCTACTTATACAAAATGGAAAGAGGCAAGACTCAATTTCTGCAGTGAAACGTGTCCAGCCACAGTGGAAAAAAGTGTGTCAAGACATTTCCAGTAGAAATCACAATAAAATGCTTTGAGAGTAGTTCAGTGACTGTGGAAGACTCAAATTGTAAAAATGACTGCTTGTTTGGGGCAGGAAATGCAGCATGAACGATTCCACCAACTTAAGATTGGAGATACCTGCTTCCTCACCTGCACCCTGGGGGAGGCTTACCTGCAGTTTCCCAATGTTTTCTGGCACATAGGTAAGCTTGGATCCCTGGTCTTGCCCAATGTATAATTTTTCTAAAGATTCTAAAGAAAAGACTTCTTCCGGAAAGGAAAGGAAATCATTTCCTGTTAGTCCAAGTATCTTCAGTTTTGAAAGTGAGCACAACTCTGAAGGCAACTAGAAGTATTCCAAAAAGACAAGTTTCGGGTTAAGAATATTTTTAACAGACAATAAACTGGGCTTTTGGTTTTAAGGCAGATTGCTAAAAAAAGTGAAGCGACTTAGCATCTTCTGCTAATGAAAAGTTTGCAGGTGTGTCTGTCTGATAGTATTTATGCGAGACCTGAAGTCTCTGCTCTTCACTTTCATGCACTGGTTTAAATTACACCAGTTTTACCCTATTTTCCTGAAATTTGTGAACTTTAGAGTGACAAATGCTTGATGCTATTGGAAGAAAGTACTCATGGAATGTGTGGTATTACAATGATAATGTTCATAATAAATTCAGTTATTGAAACTGATGAATTCAGTGACATGACCCTTCATTGTAAAAGGCTTTAATGATTTCAAAATTCAGTTGAAATGTGGGTTGGAAGTAAACCCATGTTCAGACCATTTGTGATCAGAGCATTCAGGGAACACGATCATGATTCCATTTGGTCACGTTCTGCTTTCCACTGAGTCCTCAGGCCTATGCCAGACCTGGCCCGGACAGGCACTTTCAGATGGCACTGGAAGGCCTGACGTGGTTCTCCGTCCCAGCCCTCTAACACAGTGGTTGAGTATATTTTAAATGTTATTTACACACAACCTCTCGTAAAGAAACGTCTGCTACCTTTAATGGACACTTCTGATCATCTTTCTGCCCCTCTTGAACCTCATGGAACAAAAATATCATGCTTAAAATAAGTGACACAATCACCCTGTTGGTTATGTTACAGAGACACTTTATTTTCTTGTGGAAAGAAAAAGCCCAGCTATATATTTCAATGGCTTCACAACTCGTAAGTCCCCGTCTCTGGCTTTATTCCTGCAAATCTCTCCTCACTCACCCTGCTTCACCCTCGCATTCCTCCTGCCAGCTCCTGAATCGGCCACCCTGCTTTTATTCTGCCGGGAGCTCAGCTCAGCCACCACCCCCTCTATAGATGGGTGACATAAACAGATAATTGGTGAATGGGTTATTCAGACTGGAAGAAAAAGGAACCCACCCCCATGCCTAGAATAACCTACCTGTAAAGGCTTCATATACCTGGAACCTTACATAATGCATTTTTCTCTTTTGTGTGTAGGGTGAGGGCTCATTTTCCTAAAGCTGCTGTGAAATGTTTCCAGTTTTATTTTTTTTTATTAAATCATAGCTGTGTACATTAATGCAATCATGGGGTACAATGTGCTGGTTTTATATACAATTTGAAAATGTTTCTAGTTTTATTTATTCACTTATATTTTTAATTAGATCAAGTCAATCTCCAGACAGCTGATGTTCAAGCTTCCCTCCTGGCTCATTTCAGAGACCTTCCTCGGGACTTAGACCCTCTGATACGAAGCATCTGCATTCAGTGAGCCCACAACAGTGGGAAAAGAGTTCTTTTTTTTATTTTGGAAAATAAAAACTTTATTTTTTTTCCATGTATACATTAATGTAGTTATGGGGTACAATGTGCTGATTTTATATACAATTTGGAATGTTTACATCAAACTGGTTAACATAGCCTTCACTTCACTTAATTATTGTGTTAAGACATTTATACTCTACACTTGATAGATTTGACATGTACCCTTGCTATATGCACCATAGGTGTGGTCCCACTGTCTACCCTCCCTCCATCCAACCTCCCCCCCCCCGTACTCTCCCCCTCCTCTTTCCCCCTTCATCCTGTGTTGCATCCCATATAGTCTATGGCTAGGAGGAGTGAGAGTTATAAGAAATACCTGTGTAGCTCAATAATGGAACACCTTGGTGGAAAGGGCATGGAGAGGGATTTCGCTCTCCTAACAAGCACGAGAGCTCAGGAGATGAGAGCAGTGGTGAACTGGCAGTCTGTACACCTGTGGTGTTGAGAGGCACGAGATTAGCCTTATATTAGGCTGGAGGAGAAGGCAGTCAAGGAGCATGCGCATTCTATCATGGACTCGCTTACTCTTGACTGTGTCTCCTTTCCTGCCTGCAGAATGCCAGCACAGCATCTCTCTGCTGAAGATCACCAAGCTCTGCTAAAGACTAAGATCTCTCTTTCTAAGAAGACTGCTTTACTCTCTCTCTCCTGCTGAAGGAGATAGCCCTCAGGCACCTAAGAGAAACTGTACCCGAGCAAGGTAACTTGTCTGGAACCTAGTTAAGCTGGCCTGAGAAATGATCAGTCATGGGCCCTGACAAGTGGTGTCAGAAGTGGGATGTGCAAATGGCATAGTTGGCAGGATTTGGTGAATGTGGACTGAGAAGGAAATAAGCTTTAGCAAATAAGAAAAAGAAAAGAAAAAGAAATATTTAGAGGGAAAAGAAATATCTGAAAAAGACAGCCAACAACAGGCTTTTCTCATTTGGTTTTTCTTCTTCTTTTCTATGTTTTCTCTTTCCAAATTCTAACTACTTCTTCTGTGGGAAAAAAACCAATAAAAGCCTTTAGCCTCTTCTAGGAAGAGGCTGGAAAAAAAGGCAGAAAAAAGCCTTTAAACAAGAGGGAAAGAGAGAAGATAGAACTAGGAGATAAGAACGTTTAGCAAACAAGCCTTTAGCCTCAGCCTTTGCTTTGGTAAAACAGCAAATAGAAAAGTTTGGGGAAAGGTTGCAAGAGTTTATTAATAAAGTGAAGTTCTGTAAAAAACTAAGACTCCAGAGTAAAAAAAAAAAAAAACAGCTAAAAAGCTCCTATCCCTTTAAGGCAAAGGTTCTAAGAATTGAAAAGGAAAGATTGTAAAAAGCAGAAGGCCAAAAGAAAGCCAGTAGAGAGAAATCATGGCAAATAATTTACAGCAGTTGAAGTATCAGATGTAACAGCTCAAAGAATAGATTAAGATCATGGCAACTAATATAAAACAGCTGAGAGAGCAGATGAATCTTATAGTTGAAGCAGGTAAATGCAATCATGACATGACAACTCAAATTGGGCAGCTGGAAGATCAGAGGGTAAATCCCCCAGTTAACATCAAATGCCATAAATGTGGGAAGCTAGGCCATAAGAGAAAAGAATTTTTAAAAAGGAAAAGAATGCTAAATGCTAAAGAAAAGGAACAAAGAGCATGTAAACCTCCAGGTGTATGTCCCAAGTGTAAAAAAGGCTTTCACTGGGCAAAGGAATGCCATTCTCAATTTGATAGAGATGGAACACATCTATTGTAGGGAAATTATCAGTTGGGCCAGAATTAGGACCCACTGGCAAATGAAAAAAGTTAAGTTTCTTCAATATTTTCTTTTCAAACTATTCTCAAAAAAACAGTGTAATTCAATTCTATGCCATGGGAGCAGTCTGCCAGCTTGGTTAGACCTGTGGTGCCTCAGCATAAAACTGAGGAAATTAAGCCAGATCAATGGATGATGATGGAGAATAATTAGATTAAATGTTTCCGGAATATTTGGTTATCCTGCGTGGTGATGGGGTAACCCCCCTCTCATCAGCATCTGTGTACTATAACTGGGTCCAGCTATAGAGAATTAGAGAGCCTTGACACAGCCCAAAGGGGAAGGGACACTCTGAAGCAAGTGACTCCTTTGGAAGATTATGAGAGGGAGAAAAAAGGGAGGGAGAGTAACTGAGAGTTAAAACCACCTTCATGCTAGGGAGCGCTGTTTGAAAAAAGAGTCTGGAATCAATTAGCAAAAATTCTGCTGGAAAAGCAGCTTGAAAGCAGGAAAAACTCTACTACTGAGGAACTGTGGATCACGAGTAACAGAGCCTTTGAGAGGAACTGTGACGTGCGGGACCGTTAGTCCACGAGTAACAGTCTTTTGAGACCCTAACCCTAACCCCTAACCCTAACCCACCCTAAGGGTGGATTTGTTAGGACCGCGAGTAGCAAAGCCTTTGGAATAGCGAGAGAAAAATCCTTGCTTGCAAAGATTGCAAGGAAAGTGCTCTTTTGTTCGTCCATTAAGTAAATATCAAAGGAAAGTTCCTACAGTTAAAGAAATGGTAAATTCTCTCAGCAAAGATTTTCTCAGTTTAAAAAGACCTTTAAGGGAATTGACATTACGATCATTGTCTTTCCCTAGCAGCGGCTAATAGTTTACATCTGTATTGAGTTTCCTCATTTAAAGAGCCCATACCTGGAACTCTAAACTTTGACAATTACCATATTCTTTTGCCTAGCAAGAAAAGGGCTAGATAACAGGAAGAACTGCCCTTATCACATTAAAAATTATTTTGTTTGTATATAAAAAAGGGAGGATGTGTTGCAGCCCATATAGCCTATGGCTAGGACGAGTGAGAGTTATAAGAAATACTTGTATAGCTCAATAATGGAACATCTTGGTGGAAAGGGCATAGAGAGGGATTTGGCTCTCCTAACAAGCACGAGAGCTTGTGAGATGAGAGCAGTCATGCATTGGCGGTCTCTACACCTGTGGTGTTGAGAGGCATGAGATTAGCCTTAAATTAGGCTGGAGGAGAAGGCAGTCAAGGAGCATGTGCATTCTATCACGGATTCCCTTACTCTGACTCTGTCTCCTTTCCTGCCTGCAGAACGCCAGCATGGCATCTCTCTGCTGAAGATTACCAAGCTCTGCTAAAGACTAAGATCTCTCTTTCTAAGAAGACTGCTTTACTCTCTCTCCTGCTGAAGGAGATAGCCCTCAGGCACTTAAGAGAAACTGTACCCGAGCAAGCTAACTTAGCAGTCCTCATCCGGAACCTAGTTAAGCTGGGCCCCAAACCTGGCCAGTCATGGGCCCTGACAATCCTGGGCTATAGTTGTGTTCTATCTTTCATATAAAACTGTGGGTGATTAGAAATTGGTTTCATGATAGTACTGAGTATACTGGATACTTTTTCTTCCATTCTTGACATACTTTACATAGATGGAGCTGGAACATATTCTTAGTAAACATAAAAGAAGTAAAGTCTCCATCTTTTTTTAAGGCTGCATAATATTCCAGGGTATACATATACCACAATGTATTAATCCCTTCATGGGTCAATGGGCACTTGGGCTTGGGAAGAGATTTCTCCATCTAACCATTTCATTACAACACAACCCTTCCACTATATTGCTGTTTGCTTAACTCACAGGTTTAGCTTTTCTTTTACAAAACACCCTGAAT
>CAUYRH010166126.1:0-10832 GCA_963574655.1 Perodicticus potto | reverse complement strand
ATATATATATATATATATATATATATATATACATATACATACACACACACATACACATGTAATAAACTCCACAACCCATTTCTATACATATGTTCCACATATGTAATCTTTGATTTATCTTTCTTTTTAAAATATTTACCCACATTCTATCCTTCCTGGTGTTCCTCTTTTTCCCTGATAATGTAGGCTTCTATCTAGTATTTATTAACATTTTCCCTGAGGAACAAATTTTTTTAGCATTTCCTGGAGCATAGGCCTATTAGGGACACATTTCATGGCTTGCACATATCTGGAAATGTCTGCAATTAATTTATTTTTGGAATATATTTTTGAAATGCATAGAATTCTAAATTGGTGATTTTTCAAGACTTTATGTATGCAATTTCATTGTTGTCTAGCCCCAACCACTTAGTTTTTGATGTTCTCATCTATGTAGTATTTACTTCTTATCTGAAAGTTTTTAGCATTATCTTTTTCTTTGGTTTGAAGCAGTGTAACTGTATACATTTAGCGGTAGTTTCCTTGTATATATTTTAGTTAGGAGTTGCTGAGATCCCTGGTTCTGTAGGTTTCACTATTTAAGCGATTGGTTATCATAAACACACTCCCATCCAAATGTCGTATGATTCACTTCCCATAAGCATGTAAAAGTCTATGTTCATTATTCTTGAGCCTTAATTGTCTTTGTGAATTATTGATCAATAGAATACTGCATAAGTAATGCTAATATCAGTTCCTGGAATCATCTGAAATTACTAAAACCTGTGTAATTCCTCTTTTACTCTCTTGCAAACCAGCTGCCATTTTGTAATAGAATGTCAGCTATCCTTCTATCAAGGAGAACATGTGAGAAGCCCTGTAGAAATAAGGTGCAGCGCAGGATAACTATAGTGTACTAGTTGAGCTCCTGGTTCAATTAAATCATATAAGTAACTCCTCACACTTTCTGGTGAAATGTTACACAGTCTTCATATAGCTACATGATCCATCCAGACATCTGTGGTGGTGGGGGACCCTCTCAGCTGAGGCTACAGTGCCTGTAAGGTGAGTGAGGAACCCTAGGGGTCCCTCCTCTTGTCCTTATAACACATAAATGCCTCTTCCATATTTCCTTCAATTTTGCTAAATGAATTTCCCCCATCACCTTCTTCAATCTGAATGTCACCCATCACTTCTCTGGTGTTCTATGATGTTCTTTACAAAAAGAAAAGCCATATATAGATAGGCATCTGTCTGTAACTTTCCATCCTCTTTTTGAGAGTGGTGTACATGGGATGCTTCTAGTCCACTGTCTTGTCAGCCATTCTAAATTTTTATTCATTTATTGGCTAGCAGGAAGGGTTTGTCTTCCATTCCTTCATGGTGAAGTGGACCATGAACTACCATCAAGTTATTTGTTCTGAAGTCAAAATTGCTCATATATGTACTCCCACATTATTGGCCTGCCATTATTTTTTAATTAAGTTAATTGTCAACACTTTAAATATCACAAAGATATAAGGTAAGAGGAATAAAAAAAGATTACACTGTTTGGGCAGTGCCTGTAGCTCAGTGAGTAGGATGCCAGCCCCATATACCAAGGGTGGTGGGTTCGAACCTGGCCCTAGCCAAACTGCAACAACAACAACAAAAAATAGCCAGGCTTTGTGGGGGACGCCTGTGGTCCCAGCTACTTGGGAGGCTGAGGCAAGAGAATCGCCTAAGCCCAGGAGTTGGAGATTGCTGTGAACTGTGTGACGTCACGGCACTCTACCGAGGGCGATAAAGTGAGACTCTGTCTCTACAAAAAAAAAAAAAAAAAAGATTACACTGTTTACCAAGCCATCCCAGTTGGGAGGTAGGATATCAGACAGAGGAGAGGGGATAAGAGTTTCACCTCTGGTATGGATCACAGAGAGAGATAACAGAGACAATTGGGGAACCTACAGAAAAAAAAATTATAAAGCTGAGAAGAGAAAAGAAAGAGAAGAGAAGAATCAGTGAGGATCAAACCCAGAGAGACTTGGAGCCCAGTAAAAATGTAGTGAAAGTGTAAGGGGATTTCCCCTCCAACTGTACATGCTCTCAGTGAATAGCATGCCAACAAGGTTATTGAAGGCTTTTCCACCCTCCACAAGCCCAGGCAGAGCAGCAAATAAGGAATAGTGGGATGAATTTGTGTGTCCCTGGAGTTCGGGCAATTTGTGAGGGGCTCACAAAACTGGCACAGGAGGCCAGAGTACCTACCAATTGCAACCAAAAATGCAGTTTCAGCTTGGACTGATCAAGCACTACAGCTTCTCCTCCACCCATTATAACCAAAAGAGTAGTTTTGAGCTGAGAAGTGTGTGAACCAGCTGCTTCTTCTCCAGTGGGTGTGCTCCTCAGGCTGAGGTCTCCACAGATAGAATGTCTCACACTTTTTCTCTCGAGGACATGTTGTAGAATGGGGATGCACAGTTTAGGAACTCAATGCCCACTGGCATTTCATGGGCAAACACACCAGTGGCTCAGATAAGCAAGCTGATCCTGGTATCTGCCAGACTCAAAAGAGGTGTAGCAGATGTAGAAGCTGGACTCAGGGGCAAAGAAGCTCAGGTGGACATATCTGATGGGAGAGTGTGGTGGAGAACTGAGCATGGGGATTTGAGAGTGCACCCATCACCCCAGCAGGAGAACTGCCATATTGAACAAAGGTATTGCTTTTGGAGAGAAATAGCTCAACCCCTGGTTTCAGGGCATCTGAATGTTTTACACTCAGGCATGCTGGATGACTGGGTGCTGCAGCTCTACCCTACTCATTACAACACAGAGAACAGAATGAGATGAGAAGTTCCTGAGTAGTTGCTTCTCTATAGCAGGAACACGCTCCATGCTGAGGTTCCCACTGTAATGGGGCCCATATCTCTTTCTTTGAGGACTTGTGCTTGAACAGGGGGTGCACATTCTGCAAACTCCCTACCCACCCACATGTTGTGGTGGTACATTCCAGTGGGTCAGACACACAGCCTAGGGGGAGGTTTGAGAGCTGGACTCAGGAAGCCCATGTGGACTGGATGTATGGAAGGGTGCTGTGGGGAAGTCCAAAGCATAGCAAATTGGGGAAGCACCTCCCCCCCCCACTACTGGATAAGGGCAGAAAGACCCCAGCACACGGCCTTAGCAATGAAAATTTAGGCCAGTCCCCTGTAAACAGACTTTGTAGTATGGACAGTCTGTCCTGACCTTTCTACCAGTGGCTCTGCTTAGTGGCCAGAAATGCAACTTCTTTGCAAAGCCATTAAGGCTCCTGTAACTTAACCGTGATCTGCCTTTCTCTTCCCCCGCCCACCTCCATGATGGTGGGTATCAAGCAACTCCGTGGGAGCTATAGGGTCTCTCCTAAATCTTGGAACACTCCAGTAGACCACCTGGGAGTTGAAAGCCTACTATGTGCATAAAAGAATATCTCAGCAGCTGGATTTGCCACACAAACATCAACCAATGACAGCAAGAACAACTCTATAGCTCTTGATAGCATCGACCAACTCAAACAGTGTGTGGATAACTTTTACTTATAAGTACCACGTACTATACTGGAAATTAAGCTGAGGGATACAACACAATTCACACTGCTGGGAAGAGGTAAAGACAGAAGGACAGAGGCAACCCGAAAGGCATCAAATCTGCTTGAACAACCATACACAATTCAATACCAGCACATTTATCTGTGGTGTGATCATAGATTGATCTTTAGAAAGATCTTGAGACAGGCCAGCAAGTCGGGTCCTATACTTTTAGGACTAGATTGAGTGACCAAATGAGAAGAAATCAGCAAAACAACTCCAACAATATAAAAAAATCAGAGTTAAATGATACCCCCATAGTGGAGGGAACAACTCCTTACCAATGGATTCCAACCAAACTGAAAATACTGAAATGACAGATAAAGAATTCCAAACATAGGTTATAAGCAAGTGCAATAAATATAGAAAATAAAATGAAAATGCAAAGGGAATAAACCACAAAAATAATTCATGAAATGAATGAAAAATTTACTAAAGAAATTGAATTATTGAAAAAAAGAACAAATACAACTTCTAAAAATGAAAATTCGATCAAGAAAGTAACACAGTGAAAGTTTAAACCATCTACTTGGCCCCACAAAAGAAAGAATAGAATCTCAGAGCATGAAGGTAACATCTTCAAATTAAATCAGTCAAAGATAAAGAACAGATAAATAAGAGGAATGAACACAACCTACAAAAAATAAGGGATTATGTAAAGTGGCCAAATGCGAGAATTGTAAATATCACTGAGGGTGAAAAAGAAAACACAGGGTATGAAAACCCACGTGAAGGAATAATTAGGGAAAACTTTCCCAGTCCTCTTAGAAATTTTTCTTTTTTTATCATCTGACTTTTACTTTTCTTAATTTTTTTTCTTTTTCGTTGTTTCAGGTTCATTGAGGGTACGAATAATTAGGTTACGTTAATTGCATTTGTTAGGTAAAGTCCTTCTTATAATTGTGTTCTGCCCACAAGAGGTGTGCCATACACCATAACCCCTCATTCTCCTCCCTGCTCCCCTCTGCTGAGTCACTAATTTCCCTGTTACCCCACCTTGAATTGATTTGCGTTTTTCTTTTATGAAGGTATGTATTAGATCATCTACTGGCTTCATATTAGCATTGAGTATAGTGGATTCTTGCTTCTCTAATCTTGTGGTACTTTACTAAGAAGAATGTGTTCTACCTCCATACAGGTTAATATAAAAGATGTAAAGTCTCCATCTTTTTAAATGGCTGAATAGTATTCCATGCTGTACATATACTACAGCTTGTTAATCCATGCCTGGGTTGGTGGGCATTTAAGTTGTTACCACACTTTGGCAATTGTAAATTGATAAATAGTCTAGTGTAAATGTCCGTATCATAAAATTATTTTTTTTCTTCTGAGTAGAAGCCCAGTCAAGGGATTGCAGTATCATATGAAGTGTCTAATTTGAGTTCTTTGAAGATTCTCTGTACTCTCTTCTTAAAAGGTTGCATTAGTTTGCAGTACCACTAGAAGTATAAAAGTGTTCCCTTCTCTCCACATCTATGCCAGCATCTGCAGCTTTGAGACTTTGTGATGTGGGCCATTCTCACTGGGGTTAGGTGATATCTCAGGGTAGTTTTGATTTGCATTACTCTTATGATCAGGGATGATGAGTATTTATTTTTAATGTCTGGGATTCATTGAGGGTACAAATAATTAGGGTACACTGATTGTGGTTGTTAGGTAAAGTCCCTCTTGTTATTGTGTATTGCCCTTAAGAGGTATGCTATACACTGTAATCCCCCTTTCCCCTCTCTCCTCCCCTCGCTCTGATCTCTCATTCCTCTATATTCCCCTTATATTAGATTATCTATTGCTTTCATATTAGAACTGAGTGCCTTGGATTCTTGCTTCTCCATTCTTGTGATGCTTTACTAAGAAGAATGTGTTCCATCTCCATCCAGGTTAATATAAAAGATGTAAAATCTTCATCTTTTTTAATGGCTGAATAATATCCCATAGTATACATCCTCAGTCTTCTTAAACAGAATAATTGTCAGCTAAGAATTTTGTATTCTGAAAATATAAGTTTCTTACATGAAGAAAAAATGAAAGGCTTTTTCAGACAAGCAAATACTGAAGGAACTTGTCAACACCATACCTTCCCTGCAGGAAGTACCCAAATTTGCATTATACATTGATTAGCACAATAGGCACTTACTGGTATAAAATCACCCGATAGGTAAAACTCACAATCTATATAAAATAATGGCTCAAGAGAGAAAGTATTATGGTTCTACCCAACACTAAGAACAGAACTGCATACCACTATCTATTCTTGCAATAGAGGTAAGCAGCTTCAATTCCCAACTCAAGAAACATAGGCTATCTAAATGAATTAAAAAAAAATACAAGTCAAGCAGCTGCTGTCTCCATGAGACAAATCTAACTTATAAGGACACATTCAGATTCAAGACAAAAAAAATGGAAAAAAAATATTCCATGGAAATGGAAATTAAAAAAAAAAACAGGTGTAGCCATTGTCATAACTGATAAATAGATTATTTATTTATTTATTTATTGTTTATTTTTTTTGAGACAGAGTCTTAAGCTATCACCCTGCGTAGAGTGCAATGGCATCACAGCGGACAGCAACCTCCAACTCCTGGGCTTAAGCGAGTCTCTTGCCTCAGCTTCCCAAGTAGCTGAGACTACAGGTGCCCACCACAATGCCTGGCTATTTTTTGGTTGTAGTTGCCATTGTTGTTTGGCAGGCCCAGGCTGGATTCAAACCCACCAGCTCTGGTGTATGTGGCTGGCACCCTAGCCACTGAGCTACAGGTGCTGAGCCGAGATAAATAGACTTTAAATCAACAATATTGAAGAAGACGAGGATGTTCATTATATAATGGTAAAGGGAGCAATTCAGCAAGAAGATATAATAATACTACGTATTTGTGCACCTAACACAGATGTGCCCAAAATCGTAAAGGAAAATCTACTACGTCTAAGCAAAATGAAAACAGAAGCACCATCATTCCTGGGGAATTCCATACTACATTCACAGAACAATACAGGTTTTCTAAGCAGAAAGTAAACACTGGAATTAATAGGTCTCTTGAGCAAATGGCCTAATATTTACAGAACAATCTACCCCCTAAACACTGCTGAGTATATATTCTTCTCTTCAGCACAGAGAAGTTTGTCTAAGGTTAATAATATTTTAGGACACAAAACATGCCTCCACAAATAAAAAAAAAATGCAAACTATACCGTGTATCAGACCACAATGGTGTAAAATTATGAATCAACTCAATGAGAAACACTCAATTTTACACAAAGTCATGAAAATTAAACAACTTACGGCTAAACTGTTATTGGATCAAGGATGAAATTTAGATGCTATTTAAAACATTCCATAAACTAAATGACAATAGGGACAAAAGTTATTCAAAACAATGAGACTCAGCAATAGCAAAAACACCCCTTAGGAAAAAATTTATAGCCTTAAATGACTACATCAAGAAGACAGAAAGATTACAAATCAATGATCTAATGAATTGTCTCAACAAACTAGAAAAATAAGAACAAACAAACCCAGCAGAAGTAATAATTAGGGACAGAGTTTAAACATGATTCAAGCAGTACAAAAGAAATCCATGTAACCAAAGCACTTTTATGCCCGTATTATTCTGACATAAACAATGGAAAAATACTGAATAAGATGGAGAAGTGGATTGCTGTTCTGCATATGTTAAACACACACACAGGCATTTCTAAGTAAAGCTTCCAGAAGTGATTTAGCTTTAGTTTTGACCAATCAGCTGTACTTGAGTCAGACTTACAAATCAGAGCATCCAGCTTCTCCCAGTGGCAAATACGATCATTTGTTTTTTTCTCCTCTAGCAGTATTCCTCCCACCAGCTTCGTAGGTATCAGGAGCCAGGACTAGTAGTCTTTTGTTGTTGTCACTATTATTTTTGTTGTCAGGGTGGACTTAACAGGCAACACATGTGTCTGGACCTAATAGTTATGGCATCAGTGGCTTCCTAATCCTTTTATTGTTCTTGGAACAGTTTAGGAGTGATATTATTAATCTTTCATTCAACATTGGAAGAATTCTCCAGTAAAATCATTTGGGTCTCTGTTTTTTATGGAATGTTTTAAAATTACTAATTCTTTTTCATTTGTTTGTTTATGTCTGTTCAGATTTTCTATCATCAGTTTTGGTAATTTATGTCTTTATAGGACTTACTTTCTTCATTTCCTTTATCTAATTTGTTGAAATACAACTGGTCATAGTATCCCCTTATTGCCCATTTTATTTCTGTAAGGTCAATCGTGCTATCTTTGCCTTCATTCCTGATTTTATGAATTTGAATCTTCTTTCCTTCTCTCTCTTCCCCCGTCCATCTAGGTAACATTTTATAAATATTCTTGCTTGTAGCAAAGAACCAAATTGTTTTTTAAAAATTTTCTATATTTTTTCTATACCCTTAGTTTATTTCCATTCTAGTCTTTATTAGTTTCTTCCTTCTGCATACATTGGATTTAGTATCTCATTCTTTTTCTAGTTTCTTAAGGTAGAAAAGTAGGTTATTATTTTTAAATATTTTAATGTATACAATTAGATTTATAATTTTACCTCTAACTTCTGTATCAGTTGCATTTTTATATAATTTTTCATAGTTTTTGTATTTGCAGTTTCAGTTACCTCGAAGATTTTTTTTCTAATTTTACTTATGAATTAACCTTTTTCCATTGGTATTTAGTAGTGCTTTTTATATTTCTACATGTACGTGGATTTCCTAATTATTTTTTATTTTTCTTGATTCTAATTTCATCCACTGTATTTTAAAAACTAATTTGTATTGTTTCAATATTTTTTAAATTTATTGTCATTTATATTTTGGCTGAACACATCATCTATCCTAGAGGAATTTCCCATGGATATTAGAGAAGAATGTATATTCTACTGTTGTTGAGTGAAATGTTATGTAAATGTCTGTTAGGTCTAATTGGTTTATAATGTTGTTAAAGACCTCTTATTTTCTTCTTGACATTTTGCTTTGTTGTTCTATTCATCATTGAAATTGAAATATTGAAATACTTATTATTTTTTTCCCATTTCTCCCTTCATGTCTGTCAGTTTTTGATATATATGCTCTGTCATTAGGTGCTGGGGTTTATTGAATAGTATCCCCTAAAAGATATGTCCCCTGAAAACTTATGAATGTAAACTTATTTGATAAAAGTAATCTTTGTTGATATAATTAAAGTTTTCAATATGAGATCAACCTGTATTTATGCATGTGGCCCTACATCCAAGTGTCTGTATAAGACATGTTGAGGATTACTTAGACACCTGGAGAGTATGAGTCATAGTGACCATAGAGGTAGAGACTGGAGTGATGCAGCCAAGGAAGCCAGGGAAAGCCAACAGCCATCAGAGCTGGAAGAGACAAAAGGATTCTTCCTCGATCTCTAGAGGGAATGAAGTCTACACATGCTAGTTAGTGCCAATTTAGTTCTCTATGTTGTGATGTTTATGGTGTTCATATTGAATACTTTGGGTGCTCAATGAAATCTTTTTAATATAGTTGCTGAGAAATTAAACATCTCTCAATCTTGTGTGAACTCTGGTAGTTGTTCATCTTACTTCCATCCTCTAGCAGTTGTCCTTTACCTAGTATTGGTTTCATTTCCTGACCTTGTGAAGTCTCATCCTATGGAGAAACAGCTTAGCATTTACCTAAAGAGGCAAGGGAATCCCAAGCACATTTCTTCCTGGGTTGTACTTCCTAACTAGTATCCCTTCCCTCCAAATTTTTGATATTTCAGCCTCCCTGAATTTGGATATCATTCTCTACATGTCAGGAAAGACTTTGTGTATCTGGAATCTTGCAGATTAGTTAAAATCAGTTCATTTGCTCATCACTGGTGTCAAATATGTTGAAGGTAGGATCAGGAAATTCCTTGATCAGAGTTTCTTATTGTTGAAATTCTAGCAATGTCCCCATATCTTAAAATATGTCTGCCACCTTTCCTAATCAAAGAATATTTCTCTTCTCAGATACTAGCATATTAGAACACTGAGAAATTCTCTTTGCTCTATAGCTATACTTTTGGCTTTTCAAGCCTATGTTTATATCTCTCCACTCTGCCACTATGACTGCAGCCTTTGATGAATCATTTACTCTGGGTAAACCCTGGCATATCTCAGGATCCCATGTTTTGTTTAATGTCTTAACCTTTGGTGTATCCATATCATTTATTCAGTAAAGGTCCTGTTCAGCTTTTAAGTCTCTCTTAATTCTCTGATCCTGTCACCAGCCTTTGATATACTGATACCTTGTACTTAGGAGAATTCCTTGGGAAAGTTGATGCAGATTTGCTCTGTGATTAAGGCTTTGCGGTACTCTACCCTACCATCCCAGCCCACGTTTGGTGGTTAAAAGTTAGTTTATACATTCGCCCAGTTTATCTTCTCCCCACTTTACTGCAGGTTTACTACTCTTTCCTCTTTGCTCAGGGAATAAAGTAGGTTTATGTCTCTTATCTCCTAAAAGGGGCACTTGTGGAATGCAAATCATTTGTTTTTATTTGTATCTTCAGTTCCTACATGCATCAAAATATGATTATTGTTACTTATAAACTTTTTATCATTTTCAGAGTGGGAAAGATATTCTCTCAGGACTTTCTAACTCATTACAAAATGTGGAAGTCTCATATAAAGCATATTTTGTTTTAATTTATGTATTTTCCTCTCCCCCACTCACCTCCCATTTAAATTCTGAAAAGAAATGTGCTGCTGTGACTCTTGTATGAGAATAAAATTTTCAATGTTCAGTAGGTCACCTTACCTGAGAGTTGTCATTTTAGAGGAACACATCTTTAGCAACTTATTTGATTAAAAATAACTCTCACCCAAAGTAAAACATTTCCATTCAAATTGGAGTAATAAGCAAAAAGTTACAGAAAGTTATCAGAGCCAAGAATAAATACCCAAAGTTTGGTATTTATCATTGTTTCCCTTTAATTTCTGAACTGACAAATGATAATTGCTCAGGCAATTAAAATAATTAGAAAAATGTGGTGGCACAAAGAAGAAGGAAAGTACAATTTAAATGATAAGGAAAGATTCATATATAGCTGCTATACATTATCCCAGAGCAAACTGATGGCCAAGTGCTTTTTTAATGGGCTGATGATTGATAGATCTTATGCCTTCTGAGTTTTTCTGGGAGGCCCTACTGGAAGTATATTTACCTGAGATGGTTAAGTCTAGTTTCAAAGGCTTATAAGAATCTTGGGATTAATATTTTATAGATGCCT
>CAUYRH010166125.1:0-26347 GCA_963574655.1 Perodicticus potto | reverse complement strand
TATATACAGTATATATTTTGTAGTTATAAAAAGACTTTAACACCAAATTATGAGAAAATAAAAACACATGGACTTATTTTATAAACTGTAGAATATTGAGGCTTTACCTCTTTTATGTTTACATGGATGGAGCTGGAAAATCTTCTTAGTAAAGTATCTCGGGAATGGAAAAGAAAATATCCAATGTACTCAGTACTACTGAGAAACCAATTTATAATCATTCGCACTTGCATATGATAAATGAAACACAGCTAGTAAAGTATTTTGAACATGAAGCTTTATGATAAGGTGCTGGGAACTGAAGGAGAGCAGTCAGTATAGCCTGTTTTTCAAGGAAATATTAGGCTAGTTTTTCAAGAAATTTGACTGGACAGGTGAATTGAAAATAGCAAAACAGTGATGGCAAACATTGGATTAATGACTGGACCAATTCACTCACCCAATATTTATTCTTTGAAAAATTTTGGGATGTGTACGGATTAAGGGAAAAATGGGCACTAGGGAAATTTTTAGTGAATGAAACTGGAGAGCTTTGAAGAGATGCTTCTTTCTCTGAGTCTGTGAGGAGGACTATAAGAATGAGAATGAAGACAGATAAATTTCTATGCAGAGAGGTGAGAAACCAAGTTTTTTTTTTTTGTTGTTGTTTGTTTGTTTTTCCTTCAAGTTATCTAGACTAAAAATGAGACAAGTCATTCACTGTGAAGTGAGTTGATTGGTTCTTTAGGAGAAAGATAAGGATGTGAAGTAGTTGTTTAGGAGATTGGGAATTAGTACTGACAGGTATGAGAAAGAACAAGTGATGCTGAAAAACCAAATAATATTTAAGCCACTATGAATTTATTATCAAAAATGCACAGATGATTATGTCTATGACCCTGAATTCACTGTCACGTAATCAGAGCAGAACAGGTAGTGCTTGGTGGTTTGGGTGTGAGAGTGGATAAGAGGGATTGCTAGTTAGGGTCAAGGTTGAGGAGGTTAGGGTTGATTTGACTATAAGGACTCTGCTGAAATTGTTACACAAAGAGTTAGTAGCCCATGTGGGTGTGCTGGGTAGGAAAGACGGTAAGGTTAAGAAAGTGAGGTATTCAAAACACTAATAGTATTTATGAGGGTGAACACAGGTTTTAATGAGATAAAATGGATTTTGAAAGCCTAAAATAAAAAAAAAGAAGTTGAGATCTAAGGTTTTAGTCAATCAAGTAACTTGCTTTGCCTAGTCTCTTGTGATTTGTTATAAGCAATTTAATTTTTATTTACATAATGACATTCTCTGGAAAGGCATGATATATGCATATGTAGATTGGGGAATAATGTCTTGATGTTGAATGTTAGGACAAATAGCCTCTCCCATTTCAAAGCTGAGGGAGAATTTCTTAAAAAGGTGTGGGTTCAGGAGATTTTTAAAGACTAGCAAAAGAAGAGTTTTTGGCAAAGTAAGGTGAAGAGGGCAGTTCAATTATTGTAGAGAAACTGAGAATTGCATGAAGAGAACCATGGGTTTTCATTCTTAACATCCAGGAGTATCTTTCCCAGGAAAATGAAATCCAGTGGGGCCTTGACCAATTACTCAGTGTGTTCTTACTTAATCTCCCTTCGGGTTAAATCTCTTCCACATTGCCTCCTGGACTAATGTCCGTGTGGCTGTAAGCGCCAGTGCAGGAGCTCTCCTGAATGCCTGTTCACACAGCTCATCAGCTTCGTTTCACTCTGGCCCTTGCTGGTCAGCACTGCAAGCCTCAGCTGGTGGTTTAGCTGCCTCCATTCCCAAAACCTGAACCAGAGAGTAGGGTGGGCAGGCAGCTGGGAATGCATGCCAAACAGCGAAAAACATCCAAGCGATGGAAGAGAAAAATGCAAAATAACCAAGGAGTTCCAATGGGAATAAGGGATTTGGCCAGAAATCAAGTTTACAGAACAAAAGGGAGTCTGTGAAAGGATTAAAAAGTGATTTGAAAGGAAGAAGAAAAGGCAAGGAAAAATGTGAAGAGAGAGAATGAAAATGCCAGACAGTGTCCTGGTCATTTGGAGAGGGTGTTTTTGCTGGCTTGTTATGAGAACCAGTAAATGTGGAAACTTTATTGCACAATCCGGTCTTACCTCTGTTTCACTGTGAACACATGTGAGTACGTGTCATGTACAAGGTACACTGTCATGGATGTGCTCAGGTTTAAGAGCAATTTGTAATTTCAATTCTAATTTTAATTCTATTCCTCTTTCCGTTTAAAATGTACATATTATAAGCAGATACGTAACAGTTGTCTTATTACAAAAATAACCACTTTAAAAATTATATTTTAAAATCATATTTTAAAAATTATGAAAATCTAATCTAAACTGTTATTATGCATTATTTTTCAGAACTCTTACAACTAACAACCAAAACAGCTAGGTCAAGGACAACTATGATAGGTTCTTCGTGAAATTTTGTATGTCAGTTTGCTGTAGAATATAAAATAGTTCCTGTACATAAATGAGAACTGGGGTGGTGGTGGGGATTGCAATCAACTCAACAAATAACTTCTGAGCATCTCTAATATGTGAGGCATATTGATCTGAATCCCTTACCATAAAGTCTCTGAAAGAGTATCCTTGTCGTTCCTGCCTTCCCTTTCTCCTTCTTCTTCTGATATCTCAGTTTTTATCTGATGTATTTATGTGTGTACACATAACTGCATGAATTATGGGTGCTTTGGTGTTCCAGGAAGCAAATGATATAGAATCTCTCTTTAAGTATCATTTTAAACTGAGAAGAAGAACGCATATATAATTAAAATTGTGATGGTTATAATTTATTTGTATGTGAATAAAATGTTATTCATTTTCTCCCTGGCCTTCATTTCTATCATTCACATCTTGTGTCATCCAAAAAGTGTTCTGTCTTTTCCAAGGAAGTTGCAAGTTTTGGAAGATGTAAAATTAGGAGTGTCTGAAGACTGGAGCAAAACCCAGATAAATAACAGGCTAACTCAATCTAAAAAAGGTAATGCAAGAAATGCAGTGAGTGCTGGGTAAATAGAATAATGGAAAAATTTAGAATGTAGATTACTGGGTTTTTTTATTTTTTATTTTTTTTGGTGAGACAGAGTCTCTCTATGTCGCCCTTGGTAGAGTGCTATGGTATCACAGCTCACAGCAACATCCAACTCTTGGGCTTAAACAATTCTCTTACCTCAGCCTCCCAAGTAGCTGGGACTACAGGTACCCACCACAAAACCCGGCTATTTTTTGTTGCATTTGTCATTGTTATTTAGCTGGTCCCGGACTGGGTCAACCTGCCAGCCTCGGGGTATGTGGCTGGTGCTATAACCACTGTGCATGGGTGCCGAGCCTAGAATGTAGATTATTATTATTATTATTATTATTTTTGAGACAGAGTCTTACTTTGTTGACCATAGTAGAGTGCAGTGACGTCATATCTCACAGCAACCTCAAATTCCAGGCTCAAGCGATCCTCTTGCCTCAGCCTCTCCAGTAGCTGAGCCTACACATGCCTGCCACAATGACTGGCTACTTTTAGAGATGAGGTCGCATTGTTGATTAGGCTGGCCTTGAACTCCTGAGCTCAGGTAATCCACATGCCTCAGCCTTCCGGAGTGCTAGGATTATAGACGTGAGCCATCTGGCCCAGCCAGGATGTAGATTATTTTAAAGTAGCTAAAGATATGAGAAAGAATTAAGAAAGAGCAAAGAAATTTTCTGAGAAGTGTCACTGTGTGTTACAAATAGGATAGCAATTATAAATGTAGGGATGTAAGTATAAATTGAAATTATGTTTTAAATATTTTGGTTCCGTGCTGTCCTTTGAATGTATGTCACATGGTGAATAAGTGATGTAGGGCCCTAGATTTTAGACAGGTCGTGTTATTATTTTAGACATAAAACAATGAGTTTTAATGAAGGTAACATATGTTCTGGGGCCAAAGTAAAATTCTGATGGAACATTGAGCAAAACCTCAGGAAAAAAGAAGATGATATTTTAATGTGTCTTTGAAGATTGTGTAAAGTCCTCCTTGGGGGAAAGAACAAGACATTCCACGATGAAGATAATGTTTGAGAAAATACCAAGTTGTAGTATGAAAGCATAAAATCTGTGTATTGGAACATAAGTTTTATGATCCTGAGTGGTAGGAAATTAAATTGAAAAGATTTTTTATAACTAGTGCTATTTGTCAAATAGTTGGCAAATACCAGGATTTGCCCAATGATCTTAATCGTTGCCACCAAGTTGTAACTACATTCATTATCATAGTCCAGGATGGATAATAAAAGAAGAGGTTGAGGATAGAATCCTGGTGAATGCTAATACTTAAAGTCTGGGCATTTGATGGACAAAATGAAAATTGTGAGGGAGTAGAAAATCCATAGAAATTAGCCCCAAAGCAGAGAACTATTTCTAGAAGGACATGCGGGCACTAGTGTGGGCAAGAGTTGGAGGGCTGAGCAGGAAGAGCAAGAGCTCACCTTCAGGAGGTCATCGCTGGCATTTTGAGAGAACATTGCCAGTTGATTTCTAGAAATAGACATGATAGCACAGGAGTCTTCAGTGGACCAATGAGGAAGAAAGAGAACCAGCAGAGACTGGCTGCTCTTGGGGATTAATGGACCTTAAAGGCAGGAAAGGGGAGACTGGCTTAAGATGTAGACAAGAGTTGGGAAACCTACAGATGGAGAGGGCGGAACCAAAAAGCAGCAGGATTGATCTATGAGGGAGAAAAGATCACTGAGGCAGGCAAACTGGTGGGAGGGGAGGGCTTCGAGTGCCAGGTGAAAGAGTTGGGTTTGGAAGGGAGGGGTCCACACCAAGGCAGAGCTGGAGGGCAGCCTGAAACGTTGATGCGCCTCTGAATTGAATTTTCAAACCATTTTTACCACATTTCCCTATTTCTTCAGGGGTTAATAGCCAAAAGTAATAGCTGGATCATCGTGCTAATTCCCATGTAGCTCTGTAGGGTCCTGAGTCTTTTTCCAGTGTTTGGTCAAGCAAGTTGGTCTGACAAGTTCCAAGAAATCTTTATAAAGTAGATGTGGCCCCCCGACTATAGGAAGTTGCTAGAGTCATGTAGAAATGTGACCTGCATAGAAGGGCAGCTTTATTTATGTCTAGGCCCACCATGAACAAAACAGGACGTAGTATGAAAGACAGGCTATGTGGGGCCTTATGTGTATCTTAGCACAACCCCTCACCTACACTCTGAGCTGACCTTCCGCAGTAGATCCTGCAACACCAATCAGGGCCACTAAAGAGGACAATCATTCCACGTTCCCATAATGCCCCTGGACTGTGAGGCTGCTCAGAAGCCCAGTGTTCTATTGAGGCACATTCACCTTGTGTTAGTGAGAGCTACATACAATTTATGTTGGATCTCATTTTTTTCATGCTGCAGCTAATTTTTTTGTTGTTAGCATAGTTTTTTGTTTTCTTACTTAATTGAAATCTCCTCTTTAGGCAAGGAAAAGAACCCACTAATTTTCAGCCCATAGGAACAGATGCTCTGTGAGAACTGGCTTCATGCATTGAAAACCAAATATAAATCACACAATGTTATCCGGGTGCCTCACCAAGCAGTAAACTGTCTTATCTCACTGGTCTGCTGCTGTTTACTGCCTCAAATACAAGGATTGAAAAAGAAAAAAATTCTTGAAGTGGTGGTGGTGAGTGAGCCCTAATCAGTTAGGCTTGTAGAGGGATTCCTTTCCATATAACATTTCTCAAAATATTTCACATAATTTCATCAGACCTTCCAAACCTCCAGGAGTTTAGGAAAGGAAGATTTCCTGCACTTCATTTTACAGAGGCGTAAACTGAGGGTTAGAGGTGAGGTGACAAGCTTAGCTTAGGAAGTGGCTAAGATAGAAGGGGAAGCCAGCTCCCTGCAGTTCTGAGAGGCATCTTGTTCAATCCTTCACTTAATGAAGAAAGGAATTTGCTTCCCCTGGTAGTCCTGGGAACACAGGCTTTTAAACCAGGTTCGACACATGGGATCTCTGCTTTAAGTTATGAATTACCATTTGTTGAGCATTTACTATGTGCAGTCACCATGCTGTCTGCTGTGCAAATGCTCTCCGTGATCTGCATGCCCAGTGCCATGGGGTTGGTAGTATTATCTATACTTTGATTCAAACTATTACACTATTACTGACGGTGATTAAAGTGCTGGAGATGAGCCATTTAATAAGAGATAGAATTAGGATTTGAACCCTAGCTGGCCTGGTTTATTCCATGCTCCTTTTCCAGGGTTTATAGCTAATGTGCCATGTAACTGTGGGAAATTCACTTCATTTGCAGGTCCTTTGTCTTCTAAATGGTTATTTTAGTACATTCCTGGTCGGGTGTTTTAACAAATCAGAGCACAAAGGAAGTAGCTACTATTGTACCTTAGCTGCTTCGGCAGCACTCGCGAATGTATTTGTCACTCTCAGTTACTCCCTTGGTTACTGTCAGAGCTGGAGCTGTGCTCTAGGTTTTCTGATTTCCAGTTTCCTCTCATGTTGCCTAGTGGTGCTGAGAGAAGAGTCTTGGGAGGCAGACAAAGGAACACAGGGAAGAGGAAGAGCAAGCGGGATAGAATGAATGGGAGAGTTGGCAGTGACAGTCACAAATGTGATGGGCGCATGGCTAATCAAGAAGGGACCCTGGGGGCGGACTCAGTCATGTGTGCAGGGGAATGGCTGTGAAGCAGAAATAGCCCAGTGGGAAGGGAGGCAGTGATGGATGTGAATGCAAGCAGAGCCATCTTTTGGCTTAATTTACCATTTATTTGACTTGAGGTAATCTAGAAGAAAAGATCTATTTAAAATGGATTTCGAATTATGAAATTAAAGAAGTTGCAAATTGCAGGTATAGAAATAACAGGTAATCTGACCTCATCCAACTACAGGAAAAAATATCAAATAAACACGATTAAGACACAATTGGAGTTTAAGAGTGATATCGTGGTTGTAAGAAAGACTGAGGTTGTTTTGAATGAGTTCACTCATCCATTGACTGTTTATTAAGTACTACTCAGCCCTGGCCAAGTGGGAGGAGTGTGACAGCAGTGAGTCACAGGGAACTGAATAAAGAATGGCTCTTTCCTCAAGGAGTTCAGTTTCTGGGAATGAAACATATGGATACAAGTAACTGTGATAGGATATGCAAAGTTGTATTATATTAAAGAGCCTTGTGCACAGGATTACTGGATAAGAGAATAGGAACATTTAATGTAGCCTCTAAGAGTAGTTTAGGAAATACTTCAGTAATAAGTTAAAATGGTCATTTTAGGGGGAGGATTAATAGCATTTATTCTGATAGGAAAATGAGTGAAAAAACAAATAAATACAAAGATACAGAAACATACTGTATTCAAGGACATGCAGGCTGTCATGGTCAGGGTGTTGGGTCCATGAGGAGAAGTGGTAGAAGGTAACCCTGAGAGCATGTGTGAGGAGTTGGAGTTGCACCTGTGGGCCATGGGCAGCCATAGTAGTGTTCAAAGCCTTGAGAAACATGTCCCTGGAACCAAGTGGCAGAAGCAGGTGGATTCAGGTCCCTGCATTCATCTGGCTGAGAAAGGCTGAAAGAAGAAAGTAGAGTGAAGAAGGAAGACCAGAAGGATAATATCTTCAGCTACTTCAACACTTTTTTGTGAATGTCCCCATATAATGTGCTATTTTATTTTATTATTTTTTAATTTTTATGTATTTATTTATTTTACTATAACTATTATTTTAATTTCAGGTTAATGTGAGGGTACAAACAACTAGGTTACAATGTTAGCATTTATTAGGTACAATCCCTCTTGTAGTTGTGTTCCACACCCAAGAGGCATGCCATACACATTTACATTGTGCCCATTAAGTGGGAGCACACCAATCCTCCTCTTTCCTCCCCTTTCCTCCCTCCCTTATCCCCTCCCCACAACTCAATGAAGCACAAGTAAACAGTGGGAATAACTATGACTCTCTTAAGGTAGCCAAATGCTTCATCATCTATGTACTGTTACTTGTTATTTTTAGGTACATACCCAAATAAAAGAACTTTGGTGCAATCCCATTTTTCAGATTAGATCATTGGACAGTATCTTCTTTCTTGCTTTGCCTCTTTGTTCAGGCTTCCTCTGCTTTTCCCTCCCTGGCTCACTCCCATCTGATCCTCCTCTCAGCTGGAGAAAAAAAAAAATCCCAGACTTTCACCTCTCCCTAGATTAGTCTCTGACTCTAAAAGTAGAAGGAGAGGTAAGTATCAAACTGGTAAGAGAAATTTCTAAGATGGGTGAATATTTCTGTTGGGGAAAATGTAGGACTGAGCCTGGGTCAGGCTTCATGGGTTGGTGGAAAGTTATTGAATAGCAATTGTGGCAACCCAGCCCTGCTTTTCAGAGCAGAGTTACTACTGGGAGATAGCAATCCCTACAACTGTATTTAGTGAGTCAACTGAGCTCAAAGGTTCTGAAGCTCATTCAGAGGTACATGAGGAGGCAACTCCCAAGAGCCTCCTGCTTTAGAGATGTGTAAGTGGAGAGAGGAATGAGAGCCAAGAGCAGAGCAGCTAATAATATGTGGGGAGGTCGGACCATTGAGCTACACAGTGATGCCAGCATCTAGTCCACTTTTCAAAGCAATTTTGGAACTCTTTCTAGAGTGACCATCAAAGCTGTTGTTGTACGAGTCTGGAGTTTGTAAACTCATAGTAGCAAAAGTGCTTTGAAAGGTGGACTAAGTGCTGGCATAGGTGCTAGCTTCTCAAGGGGAGCACTTCAAAGGTGACCAGAGTGATATTTAGTAATGAGCTATCCAGCACGTTTTCTAGGATGAGCTCAAGAACTTTTTCATCTGGCCTTGTATTAATGATGGCTCTGATAGCTGTTCCAGAAAAAAGAATTCCAAAATTGCTTTGAAAGGTGGACTAGGCATTGGCATCAGTGCACAGCTTCCCAAGGGGAGTACTTCAAAGGTAGCTTTAGTGATAGTCAGCAATGAGGTATGTAGCACTTTTTCTAGGATGAGTTTATGCAGTTAATTGACCTTCTCTGTGTGTGTAATGATAGTACACGTTTAATGTACAAATTTTAGAAATTTACCTATTTTGTATTTTATAAAATTTAGAAAATTTTTACTTGAAATAAAATGAACTATTTAGTTTGGTTGATTGTTCAAAATTTTTAATACGTATGTATTAAATAAATCACCATAAAAGATAAAACACTCATATTACACTTACCTCGAAATTAAAGACAGAAATATGATGGTAGCTATTTTTCTCTAGTAATATAAACACTAAATAAAATTACTTCATTATTTGATGTGGAACCCCTGTATATTATGGAGAATAGTGGATCTTCAGAAAAGTAGGGTGAACACAACTTCCAGAAAAAAAGGGGAAAATAAATTTGAAAACAGTGGATTGAGGATTTCTTGCCAAATTTTAGAATGAGTTATCACAGGAAACTTGCCAGTTCAAGACAAGAAACAATAATCACCAGGGCCTGGGGGAGTACACTAAGAAAATCCTAACAAAAATAATTTCATTTCCTTTTTGTGTATGGGGTCTGACAATTAAGTTCATGAACTTGCCACCATGTGCTTTCATTGGCAGCACTGTACAAACAAATTCTTAAGGTTCATAAACTTGTTATATCAGTGTCTCACAGCTGTGTTTGTGATGATTTGTGGTGATGTCTTGCTGAGTGGCATTCATTATTGTTGTTGCGGGTTTTTGTGTGTCATTGCAAGAATATCAGAGCTTAAATTAAACCAATGAATTCATAAATTTCTTGTTAAACCTGGCAATAAAAGAAGTGAAATCTGAGACATGTTAGTTCAAATTTATGGGGATAATGCCATGAAGAAAATGGGAGTATACAAATGGATTAGATGTTTTTCTGAGGGGAGAGAAAGAATCAATAATGAAGAAAGGTCAGGGTGGCCAGTAGGCAAAACTGATGAAAAAATTGCAAAAACTTGTCAAATTGTGTGTCAAAGGCATCAGCTGACTGGCAAAGCATAGCAGAACAAGTAAACACCCAAAGAGAAACAGGAAAATCTTAGCAGAAAATCTTGGCATGAGAAAGTCATGTACAAAATTGGTCCTGAACAAAAGCAAAGGAAAGTCAATGTTTGCCAAAATCTTTTGGAGAGGCAAGGTGATGTTTTGGGCCATGTCATTACTGATGATGAAACATGGGTGTACCAGTATAACCTTGAAACAAAATGCCAAAGTGCAAAATGTAGGTCAGCCAGTTCTCCATGGCTAAAAATGTTCTATCACTCCAAATCAAGAGACAAAACTATGTTGTTAACCTTTTTTGACATGAGAGGAATTGTTCATTAAGAATTTGCATCAGCTGGACAATTAACCCAGTTTACTATTTAGAAGTGCTGAAAAGGCTGTGTGAAAAAGTTAGATGGAAACAACCTGAAGTTTTCCCCTCAACTCATGGCTCTCGAATCACGACAATGTACCAGCTCACCTAGCACTGTCTGTGAAGAAATTTTTAGCCAGTAAACAAAGAACTAAATTGGAACACCTTCCCTACTCACTTAATCTGGCCCCCAATAGATTTTTTCTTTACAAAAAGATAAAAGAAATATTGAAAGGAAGACATTCAGGATATCAAGGGTAATACAATGGCAGCTCTGATGGCCATTTCAGAAAGAGTTCCAAAATTGCTTTAAAGCATGGCTGGCATCAGTGCATAGATTCCCAAGGTAAGTACCTCAAAGGTGACCATGGTGATGTTCAGCAATGAGATATGTAGCAATTTTTCTTGGATGAGTTCATGAACTTAATTGTCTGACCTCCTACTATAAGATTCTATAGACGAATAGAATGATGTAGGTAATAGTTATTTTCATTTCAGCAAGGTGACATTTGAAATTTGTTCATATTATTTAAAAGGGAATGATGGTATCATTAAGTGGTGTTTAGATCTGGCTGACCCATATGTCACTTAGATCAATAGTTAGTCAACTTATGCTATAAGCTTCCAGAGAACAAATAGTTTAAGTTTTCAGCCCAAGATCACTGAAGCAACTACCCAACTCCACCGCTATAGCATGGCCACAGCCATATATATAGAATAGGTTATTAATAGGTTTATAAAGAAAGGTTATTGGGATATATATATGTATATATATATATATATGAAAATTTGGCTGGGGTTCCAATAACCTTTCTTTATAAAAACAAATGGCAGATAAAATTTTTCCAGAAGGCTGTAGTTCTCCTATCCCCCTCTGGTTTTGAATTTTAAATAACTGGTTGAGATCAACATGAACTAGGGTTTTCTTGTGGCATACCATAGGATAGGATCTCGTCTGTGACTGGTTTGTTCAAAAATGTTATCAACAATGTTGATGACATAGAAGTTAATCATATTTATGAGTAATAATCGTGGATGAGAAATAGCTACTTTTTAAGAAGGCAATCATAGGCTTGATGCCCGTAGCTCAATGGCTAGGGTGCCAGCAACATATACTGGAGCTGGCAGGTTGAAATCCAGCCTGGGCTTGCCAAAACAACAATGACATCTACAACCAAAAAAATAGCCAGGCATTGTGGCAGGCACCTGTAGTCCCACCTACTTGGGAGGCTGAGGCAAGAGAATCACTTAAGCCCAAGAGTTTGAGGTTGCTGTGAGCTGTGACACCATAGTACTCTACTGAGGGCAACATAGTAAGACTCTGTCTCAAAAAAAAAAAAAAAGACAACATAGTTTAAAATATTTTTGATTGATGAGTAATGAGCAAAAATAAGAAAAATGAAATTTATTAGGGCTAAATATCAAGCTGTGCACTCTAGTTAAATACCTAGAGGTACAGGGGAGACTTTGCCTGATAATAATTCATATGTAAAAATATATCCATGCAACTGTCCAAACTATTTATGCTATTTAACTTGAGATGGTTACTATGAAAAATAAGGATGCCTTTGACTGTATTAACAGTGTACAATGTCCAAGGAAAGGAAGTTTTCCCAGTGTTCCATCAGAATTTTACTCTGTCCCCAGAGCACATTGTTACCTTCATTAAAACTAATTGTTTTATATCTTAAATAAATACACTGGGTTTAGTATGGAGCAGAGCTCCCTGACAGGTTATACTATGTATTAAGTTTTAGGTATCATGTCTTACAAGTATTTTGCCATATAATCAAAGACCAATACCTATTGGTTTGGAGAAAGATAAAAAATATAAGGTGTTTATTTCTAGAATGGTTGTACATATTTTAAGGATGTATATTTAGTGGAGAAGACATTTCTTTAACTTGTTGAAAACTATCATTTTGGGAGCTGTAAACAATGTCTGCCTTTTTTGAGAAGAGAAAAGAAAATGGGGGGTATTATTTCTTTGCTCTGGGAAGAAACATTTACATAATCATTTTTAGTCACCTGTGACCTAATTTTAGTTTGGAAGACTCTGAATTAATGAATTAATTCAAATGAAGATATTTTTAGACTGAGATTTTAAGGGTAGAGTTTAGAAATGTGCACTTGGATATATTAGAAGAATGCTGTCAATAAAGAATTAAGTGATTTTCTTTCAATCCAAAACCTAAACCTGGATTTTGACAACCCTGTGCTAAAAAAAAAAAAAACCTTTTCCTTGGGAGATATATGTGTGTGGGTTCTCACCCAAGTAAGACTTTGTTTATTGAAAATTGGGAGACTAAGCTAGTACAGAAAGGCTTTGTTGATTTGTTCAACTTGATTTGTTCAAGTTCAACTTGAACTAGGATTAATTAAATACCATCTATCCTATCTCTATGTTCTCATCATGAAATCTCATGTGAGATCTCATCATGAAATCTCATCTGAGAATCTCATCTGGACTATTGCGATATTCTTGTTCTGGTTACATAGGCTTTCATGACATACTCATTGGTAGGAATGGCGTTTCTCTTGAATGAAATAAATGGTCCCTTTATCAATAATCTTGAGTCAAGAAAAGGGCAAGTCTTGAATCATAGGAAGGAAAGAGTCTTTGTTCTCTATTCTCTGTTCTTCCCTTAGGGTTGAAGGGAATTTGGGCTAGAACTACTTTGGGTGAAGATTCCTACTTCATTTGTGACTCAAAGGTCCAGGCCGACCTGGACCTGTGAGTGCTTTGCAGGAAGTCACCAGAAATTCAGGTTGGGGTTGACCTCGTGGGCATTGAGGGCTAACCACTTTGATTGGAAGTCATTAGTTCTCTGTGTCGCTGTCTGTTATCCCCAGGCCTTCATAATACCTTGCTGAAATTATAACTTGATCTCAGCAGGTGTTTGGGAATTAAAAAATATATCTGTGGAAAGTGGCAGTAACCTGGAGAGGTTAGTTATGAGTTGGCAAGAGGTAAGTTATAAGAAGGGAAGAAAAATTTAAAGTGAGACAATTGCCTGAGATGACATGTGTTAAAGAGGACAGATTTGTGGTACATGAAGTAGTTTCCTAAAATTTTCAGAAACACCAGGGAAGAATTTGCTGTATAGTATGTGGTTTTGAAAATCACTGGAACTTAATCTCTGCTTACTTGGATAGTATAAGGAGGAATGAACACCCATTTTGAGCATAGAGAAGTAAAATTGATATTCTCCTTTATCTACCCAGAACTTACTCAAAAAAAACACCAAGAGGATGGCATGCAATTCTATCTCTGATGAAGCCAGAAGACATCGAAATACTGAGCCATGTCCCAGGAGGATGGGCTAACAAAGCAGTGAAAACCAAGCAGAACTAGGAAGGAAATGGAGAGAGAATAGTAGTGGTTAGAGTTCTAAAGAGCCAATAAAGCACACTTTTCCATACAGGTGTTTTTCTAGTTTGTAGAAATGAGTGGAAGATATGAACGTGTGGGGGGTGTGAGTCTTGAGGTGTGAAGTGATTCCCTTGGAGGAGGCAGGACTGGGGAGTCACACAGACAAGCCATCTTGGTTTGAGGCAACCTGGTCATGGAGCAGAAAGCTTGGTGAAGGAATGAAAGTCTTTCCACAGCAAGTATCTCCAGTGCTGCCTGCCTGTCTCAATAGGACATAAAATAGGACAATAGCTTTGGAAAACATTGATCAACTTTTTAAATAGTTAAATTTATACTATTTATGACATAAAACTACCCATTATTCTAGGACTAGACATTTACTCAAGAAAAGTGAAAGCCTGTCCCATCTTGGATAAGATGTCTGCAGCTGTGTGATTTCTATCACTATGGTCTCTTACTGGAAACAACCCAAATGTGTGCCAAGAAGTGAGTGAATATACAAATGGTAGTATATCCTTTAAGGAGAACACTGCTTGGCAGTAAAAGAAATGATACACCCAGCCACATAGGTAAATTTCAGAAAATGATTCCCTAGCATGAGGTACATGAAGGATTATAAGGCAACAGGAATAATAATAAAAAAGAAAGAAAGAAAAGAAGAAAAAAACCAAGGCAATGGGAAGAAACATGTAGATGATGAATATGTCTATTGCTTTGCTTTTTATGACAGTTTCCCTAGTGTATACATAAGTGAAAATGTATCAAATTGTACACTTCAAACATTTGTAGTTTAATGTATATAAATTATACCTTAATAAAGCTATTAGAGAATACGGAGTGACTAGTTATAATTCAAATGAGAATAAATAATTTGATTTCCCACATTGTTTTAGAATGACTAACATTTATTAAAATATCTGTAACAAGGAAATTTAAATTAAATTTAAATGCCATTTAAAAAAATATAAATACAAATAATGTCATCTTTCAGAAGGAATCACATGCTTTGAGAACTGTTGCAATTTGAATTTTATCACTTACTTGGCTGAAGAGAATAAACAGCCTGAAGAAGCAAGAGTTTTTTTGTTGAATTTGGCTTGATTTTGTTTTGTAAATTCCCATGCCCAGCCCCCATCTGTTAGCTACTAGAACAATGGGGCTATGATGATAGTGCATGTTTAATAAATACCTGGAATTAATGCATAATTAAAGGGCCTGAACAACATACTCTCAGTCACTTATTAAAACATCTACTGATGGGAAAAACTCTTCGATGGGTATCAAATGATTTTAAAACACAAACTAGAAGACATTTAAAGTAGTAGAATATCTAAGTATAATATTTTTATCCTTCAAGTAATTAAACATTTTCTAAATAAATTAACTTTCCAGATGCAGAAACAAATTTTTTTTTCTTTAGTAAGTTTGATTAAAAGAATATAGTCATTTAATTCAACCTTAGCACAATGAGTGGTAAACAGTACAGCTTTTACTACTAGCAAGATACAGGGATGCTGGCTAGATTGGTCAACCACTGTTATCTTTATTCTCTACATTTATTATTTGGTAATAACAATATACTCCTTTTGGGGTTGTAAGAATCAATGAAATAATGGATGTAAAGGTGGACACCATGGTATGGTCCCCAATTCCCCTTTCTGGCTAAGACACATATTTCCCTAGCTGCCTGGAATATTGGCTGCTGAGGGCTCACAACTAAGGCCCTCTTCAAGAATTGTTCTGGAACAAACAAAGATGTCTAACCCAAGATGTACAACACCCTTTCTTGGGGCAGCCTGTATCCAGTGACTAGTCCTTATAGGAGTAACAAACCCAGCTCTCTTTCCCCAGTTGGGACAACTGTGAAAGGGCATCCCAGCTCCAGAGCTGCCTTTGGGGTTGATTAAAAGTCTGGTGCAATTGTATTGAAGTTAAACTCAGCGTGGAGGACGTACTATCTTGGAAGCAGGGATGGCAGCCCTCACCAGACTCCAATGCTGCTGACAGTGCATTGGACTTCTATGATTCAAGGCTTGCCCTTTTCTTGCCTCAAGATAATTGATAGAGGGACCATTTATTTCATTCAAGAGAAACTCCATTGGACTTGGGCTTTCCAGCCTCCAGAATCATGAGAAATAAATTTCTATTATTTATAAATTACTCAGTGTATGGTACTTTCCAGATAGGTCTTTTGCTGGTTTATTTTTACTAGTAGTCTCTTGCCCCTTGAGGTCTTACCTGAAAGCCTAGATAGTTGAAGCACCTAAACTTTATATTTTGATTCCCAAGTTGCATGAGAATTTGTAGTTTTGCTTATCTTTTTTTTATTTTTTTATTTTATTTTATTTTTATTTTTTAATGTTTTGCATTCTTTTTTTTTTTTTGAGACAGAGCCTCAAGCTGTCACCCTGGATAGAGTACCGTGGCATCACAGCTCACAGCAACCTCTAATTCCTGGGCTCAAGTGAGTCTCTTGCCTCTGCCTCCCAAGTAGCTGGGACCACAGGCACCCGCCACAACGCCCGGCCATTTTTTGGTTGCAGCCGTCATTGTTGCTTGGCTGGCCCAGGCTGGATTCCAATCTGCCAGCTCAGGTGTACGTGGCTGGCGCCTTAGCCTGTTGAGCCACAGGCGCCGAGCCTCGCTTATCTTTAGAAGATCTTGGTAGCAGCTTTATATTGACTTTTTCTACTTCTTGTTCCATTCAGCCAGTATCTAATAGACAAAAACAAACTGAACATTATTTTTACTCCTCAATTACAGTCCTCAATTCCTGCTTGCCTTGAGAATTCTGAATTCAAATTTTGAAATGCTGAATTTTGCAATTCAAATCATTTGGTTTCTAAGTATCATGCTAGCAATTGGCAAATGTAAAGAAGGAAAAAATGGTAGAGAATCTCAGGTTTACCCAAATATGCACATCCCTTCCCTCTTGGAGGTTAATCCTTCAAGTCCAGGCTTCCTTGGCTGCTCTCAGATGTCTTTGAACAGCTGTCCAGGCTCTGGTATTTTGTGTATCTTTTATGATTGTGGCAGAATGTTTGGTTTCATGACAGCTACTCCATTCTTGATATAAGTGAAAGATCGCTATTGTTTTTTAAACACTGAAGGACTTGAGAATCATTTGAAGTGCAACCAAATTCTACATGTTTTAGATTCTATGGGTTAAAACCTGCCATCCATCTATTCCCTTATATAAAATAAGTTCATCTTTTATTGACAATAATGTTAAGCCATAAGAACACAGCTAGCAATATCAACACTGATGGATATCTTTGTGAGTGGTGAGAGGATATAAAAACCAAGGCATAGAAATTTACTGGGGAAGGAAAATAGGGGAGATTTTATTTGCTGGGCATGCTAAATCCTTAAGTTTGAAATTAGTAAATAGCCTACTTGCTATCCATATTTAGTTTATTGGGATTCTTTCTGTATAGCTTACCTTAAATGTAATTATTATAGTTGAATTGATTCACATTCTATTAAGATATATTTTCAGGTGAATTCTTTTTTTTTTTTTTTTTAAGGTGAATTCTTTTCATGTAAAAATCTGGTAACTTCTTTCTTAATCATATCTATGAGATTTGATTATGTAAGGTGATTTCCTAATATGTACGTGTGTGCTTGTTTTGGTTTGGTTTAAGAATTATTGCAGCTGTATTTCTGCTGGGATATTCCTATCAATAGTTAATATTTTAATTCTCTATTTTTCTGTTAAATGGAAAGAAAAATGTCTAGTGTACAAATCTATTTAATTTTTTAAGGGTCTTTGAGACTATTGTTATGAAATTATTTTGTAAATAATAAAACACTAAGATTTTTATTGGATATTTAAAGAGACAGAGAGTGCAAGGAACAACACGGACAGAGGAAGGTTCAAAATTTGCCAGAAGTCACTCATTATTCAATATGGCTGGGATGATATAAATGTAAAAGAAGAAAATTAATGAAAGAGTATGAAGTAGGATTGGGTCAGATCATGGAGGCCTTGATTGTCTGGCCAAGTTTGGATTTGTCTTTATTAGAGTTGGCATGATAGGAAAAAAAATGATATGATATTAGGTATAAAATATCTTGAAATGGAACAATGTATTATTAATCAGTTATTGAAATAATACAAATAAAAAGAAATGGGATTCTAATCTGAGGAAATGGAAATGAAAATAAGGGAAGGTTTGAGAGAAGGAAGTTGAGGAAAAACTTAGTCTCAAATATGAAGGGTAGATGGATAGAAACATTTGTGCTCTCTTTGCTCTGTTCTATGTTTTGATAACAGGAAGAATTAATAGAAATAGGAAACACAGGTATGGCCCCAAATCTCAAACTTAATCTGGTTTAATAATTGCTTTTTTACAATATAGTTCCAAAAGAGATTTTGTATATCTCTAGGCAGTTCTTTTTTTTCAAAATGCCACCACATTTGTGCATTCATTGTTTAAACATTATAGCAATTAGATATTCAATAGTATATATGGCCAACATTCCAACTTCCATGTGTTCACTTTTAAATAAAATACATTTACAGAATTTTCCTGAAAATACATGGTATTACATGTGTAAGGGCTAAATCTGGAAAAGTTTAACAGATAAAAATCCAGTTACCCACAAGGGATTAACACAGGCAACTCCCATTAATGTTAATCATCTGACTTCTTGGCCATTAAAGTTTCACCACATTGAGAGGAAGAGGTCACATATGAAAAGGAAGAAGGCAGGCAAGTAAATCATTTCCATATAGTGTATTGTACAAGCCATTATAAATTTATTTAATAAAAGACATTTGTAAAATGAAGGTTGTTTTTTTTTTCTCCAACAGTACTAAAAACAGCACTTCCTTTTTAGTCTCTCGAATTTGCTTTGGCTGAGTTGACTGTCCATCTGTGTTGAGTTTTCAGGACTTGTGCTGTTGGTTATATCTCCTGTGGATGTTTAGTGTTTTCCCCATCATCTGGCATTTTGTTAACTGCCTTCTATGCTTAGAGCTAATAACAGCCACTCCTTGCTGAGGCCCCTTGTATGTTAGTTACTCTAGACTTGAGGTTCTCAAAGTGTGGTCCTTACCTCAGCATCCACAGTACCTGAGAACTTGGCCTCCTCTCTGGAACTACTAAATAACACAGGTCAGGGTTGGGGCCCAGCAAGTGTTCTTTACTAAGTCCTGCTAGTGATTCTTGTGGACTTTGAAGTCTTTGAACCACAGTTTTAGACTTTTCTCCAATCACTATACACCTGCCTGTTAGGAATTGCCTTCTTTTCTAATATCAAAACTGCAGCTTAGAGACATAAAGTAATTTGCTTTAAATTGGACAGGCCTAGGATCTCAAATACAGATCTGTAACAGATTTCATTACCTCACTGCACTGACTCTGTGTGGTGTACATTGACTGAAGATTGAAGGTCGGTTTGTGTCACAGAAGAACAAGGCTCACTTCATGACTCCTGACATTATGTTATGATGCCACGGTCAAAATATTTTGCCCCTTTGTGCTTATTTTCTTCATGCATAAAGTAGGCTTGTTGATCATTTATTGCTCAGTGTGTTTGTAGGCGTGCACGCAAGTGTATGATCAGCCAACTGATATGCCATCACCCAGGGCTATGACACAAAACACTACGCTGTGCTAGATGACTAGAAAGATAAATGACCAGAAAATGCATCTCACAAAAGTCATGCCAACAATAAATAAATTGATCTGAATTCTTTTTACAACCTATAACGTAAACCTCTACTAAATAGCATGAAAAATTTTCCACAGTGTTAGACTGAATTTAAACATTTGTCCCTAGTTGTGAATGCATCATAGACAGGTTGAATTTTCAGCCCTTCATTCCCAGGGTGTTCCTCTAGGAATTATATTCACCTCTCTTCATGCAAGACGAACCATAGCATGGTTCCTCCCACCAAAATCTGTGCATGTGACTCCTCCTCCTCCACAGACATTGGCTTCTCTCACATTAGTTTTGTTCATTGTTCAAATATTTATTGAAAACCTATTATGTTGTCAGTACTGGGCCCTGGAAGGAGGTGATAACCAAAAGGTGGTTTTATGGCTTTTACTTGTTGACAAAAGTAAGTTACATACACACGATAAATGGGAAACAAAGCAATAATAAAGAATTTTCATGGAGGAGGATCTTGCTATCAAGATTTGCAGTGATTCACGGATCAGAGTGAGATGTTTTGTTAGAGTGATCAAGGAAGCATTGAGCCTATGGCCGAACTAGAGAGAGGAACAGGAGAAGAAAGGGGAAGACACCTTGCACTAGGCAGAGCAGTTTCTTCCTGTCACTCCACCTCCCCCTCTGGTGCTCTGGTCCTACTCTCAGTGCAACTCTGGAATGTCAGCGTGCATCTCTGTGGCCCACTGATGGAGGGCTGGTGCTAATACACATGCTGGTTGTATTTTCTGTTCTGTTTTCAGTCTACGTAGACTGGGATCTGTATTCAGAGGTAGAGGAGAGGGTTTCACATTTCTCTGTGAGCGCTGTTGACTTGTGTAAAATATTAACCTCACATCAGAGGAAAGGAATGATGAGGGTAAAGAAAATGCTAATTGGTGAGAAGAAGTGGAGGCAGGATTTCCAGCTGGTGTGGATCCTTGGAACCGTGGGGAAGCTCTGCTGCTGGGAGGCTCTCTGGGCGCTGTGCTCATCTGTATGCAGTGGCGAACTGAAGACCCGGAGCTTGTGCCAAGAGCTCCTTCTGAAAGCAATTATCAGGATTCACCATATGATTTCAATTCTTTATGGACTATGGAAGAGACACTTTACCATTTTGTGAAAAGGGATATGAGCAAGAATGTTAGCTTATGCATTATTTAAAGCCTGCCATCCTGATGTGGCCTCACAAAGGAGAGTGACAGCATTGTCGCAGTGGTTTCCATGTAGCTGCTGGTGGAAATAGAGATGTTAGATTTTGGAGTGTCTCTGAATTACCTGTAATCTTCTGACCTACAATTAGTTTGCTGCAGATATTAAACCCTCAATTTTTTTTTCACCTATCACTGAAGATAGGTGTATGGTATCTCATTATATTAAAAAACCCGTATTACACATACATTTGAGAAATGTTGTAAAATGATAACAAAATCATTAACTACAGCTCATATTTTGTCCACTGTCATACATATGAAAGTTTAAAGGACACTGCATGGCCTCAGCTGATAGCAGGATTTGCCTCACTTTGTTTCTAATGCTGCCACAGAGAGCTATGTTCCTTTATTCTGAGACATTTTCACTGAAGTACTTGGAAATTTGAGTAAAACTATTACATTAAGACACTGATAAAAATACTTGGCAAGTGCCCCATCTTATAACTTAACAGTTTCTTAGTCTTCCTTTCCTTTAACCATTCATGGACCACTTTATTCATGAGAGGAAGTTTAAGTTTGAAACCTTTAAGTCAACTCTACCCTTCCATGCTAATCATTTACTAGGCCTTTGTCACTTCCAATTGCCTGTGCCTCTGAAAACTGCTCCCCCTGTATATTAGTCAAGTTTCTCCAGAGAAACAGATACATATATCCTGCACACACACACACACACACACACACATAGTGTACATATATCCTGCATACAGACACGTATACACAAAGATCTTGACCTATTATGGAGATTGGTTTGCATGATTGTGGAAACTGAGAAGTCCACCTGCAAGTTTGAGAACGAGGAAGGCTGCTCATGTAACTCTGTCTGAAGCTAAAGGCTTGAGAACCCAGAGATAGAAGAAGAGTGGGATGACTGGTATAATTCCTGGAATCAGAAAGCCCCAAAACCAGGAGCTCTGACATCTGAAAGCGGGAGAAGACAGATGTCTCAGTTCAAGGGAGAGAGAAAGCATTTGCCCTTCCTCTGCCTTTCTGTAGTATCCAGGCCGTCCGTGGTTATACAATGCCTATCCACACTGATGAGGGTGATCTTTACTCAGTCTACTGAGTCAAATTCTATTGTTTTCCTAACAAGAACCTCACGGATACACAAAGAAAAAAAGTGTTTTACCAGGTATTTGGGGACCCCTTAACCCAGGCAAGTTGACACATAAAATGAAATATCACACATGTCAATTCCCCTCTCCCTAATCCAATCTCTTCTTATCTTGCTTGCTCTAGATTCCTGTGAGCTTTCTCCTTTTTCAAGTGCGTGCATAGGCTTTTCATTACCAGAATCATCTTCTCTGAATGCATCTTTGGTCACAATACTTCCAACTTTGAGACCTGAAATTATTCCTATGTGCTTTCAAAGTACAGTGTAAGCCCTTTTATGTAATATTTAGGGCCATCCTGCAAATTATGGACATATTGGTTACTTCTTCCTGATATATACCTTATACTCTGGGCATTTTGTGCTATAGCTATTTTGTTTTGGCATGTTATGCTTTTATTTTAGTAATTTTTAATTTTTACATTTAATAGCTCCCTGAAGTTAGGAGACTTTTTTTGCCTTAATTACAAAAGGTTAAAATCATAACTATTCCTTATTATTCATAGCTATTAACAGGACTGTTTCTGCAATGAAAACTATCCCCTTGTTCATGATCAGATTTCCTTTCTTTTGAACTTCTATATATTAGTTATCTCTTACAAAACAAATTATCTCAAACTTATGGCCTAAAATAACATATGTATATGATCTCATAGTTTCTGTAGACTAGGAGTTAAGGCACAACTTAACTGGGTCCTCTGCTTAGGATTTCATAAGCTAACAATCAAGGAAGCAGCCAGGATGGGCTGGGTTCTCATCTGAAGGCTCAACGGAGGATGGATCTGCTTTCAAATTCTTTTGGATTTGGAAGAATTCATTTTCTTGAAGCTGTAGGATGCAGGACAGCTCACTTTTTTTCTTTTTTAGGACAGAGTCTCACTTAGTTGCCTTGGGTAGAATTCTGACTATGGCATCACAACTCAAAGCAACCTCAAACTCCTGGGTTCAAATGATCTTCTTGGCTCAGCCTTCCAAATAACTGGGAATACAGGCACCCATCACAATGCCTGGCTAGTTTTTCTATTTTTAGTAGAGATGGGGTCTCACTTTTCTCAGGCTGATCTCAAACTCTTGACCTCAAGGATCCACCCACCTTGGCCTCCCAGAGTGCTAAGGTTATAGATGTGAGCCACTGTGCCCAGCTAAACTGCTCACTTTTTCAAAGCCAGCAGTGGAGCAGAAGGGATTCCAATAAGATGAAGTCTATGCTTGTATATACTCATGAATATATAATCAATCTCCTTTGCCACTTTTTAAAAATTATTTCAGGTTAATTGAGGGTACAAAGAATTAGGTTACATTGTTTGCATTTGTTGGGTAAAGTCCCTCTTATAATTGTATACTGCTCCCAGGAGGGGTGTCATACACCCTAATGTTGTGGTCCTTAAGGATAGTGAGCTGTCCTGTATCCTTAAGTGGGAGGACACCCACGCTCCTCCTCCTGCCTCCCCTTTCCACACTCCTTCATTACCCTGATTCCCACCTTGAATTGATTTGAGTTTTTCTTGTACGTGCATTTGTAGTATATCTTCTACTGGCTTCATATTAGAATTGAGTACACTGGATTCTTGCTTCTTCATTCTTGTGATGCTTTACTAAGAAGAATATGTTCTAACTGTATGTAGGTTAATACAAAGGGAAAGGTTTCTATCTATTTTAATGGCTGAATAATATTCCATGTTATACATATACCATAGCTTGTTAATACTTTCCTGAATTGGTGGGCATTTAGGTTGTTTCTACATTTTGGCGATTATAAATTGAGCTGTGATAAACAGCCTAGTGCACATATCTTTATGATAAAAGAATTTTTTTTTCTTCTAGGTGGATGCCTAGTAATGGGATTGCAGTATCAAATGAGAGGTCTAATTTTAATTCTTTGAGGAGTCTCCATACTTCCTTCCAAAAAGGTTGTATTAGTTTGCAGTCCTACCAACAGTGGAAAAGTGTTCCTTTCTCTCCACATTCACGTCAGCATCTGCAGCTTTGAGACTATGTGATGTTCGCTATATTTGCTGGTGTTAGTGATATCTCAGGGTGATTTTGATTTGCATTTCTCTGAGGATGATGACGATGAGCATTTCATCAAATGTTTATTAGCCATTCATCTGTCCTCATCAGAAAAGATTCTGTTCATATCTCTTGCCCAGTGGTAGACTAGATTGCTCTTTTTTTATTGATTAATTTGTGCTCTCTGTAGATTCTAGTTATCAACCCCTTGTCAGCATGATACCCTACAAATATCTTTTCCCATTCTGAAGGTTTTTATGCTTTACTTGTTGTGTCCTTAGCTTTGCAGACCTTTTCAGCTTAATTAAGTCCCATTTGTTTATTTTTGTTATTGTTGCACCTCTTGGCCACTTTGCATTCATTTAAAGTAAGTTGTGCATCTTGCTCATATTCAAGGAGAAGGAATTACACAAAGGCATCATTATCTTAAGAATCACAGGAGCCTTCTTAGAATCTGTTGTTATACTCTGAATTTATAAATTCTGCTTCTCATATGGTATATTTTATGTCTCTTTTATCTATTAATAGTCATAATTTCTTTTTGCCAGATATTTTAGCTCCAGGGTTTCAACTATATAGCCTGTTTATATTTATTGTACATGTACTGTTTGGTATGAAGTATATGTGGGCTAAATAACTTGTGAATTGAATTGATTGCTGAATGCTTATTTTTTAAATAGAATCTATGCTTTTCTTTGCTTCATAGATTATAAGCCTTTACAATGCAGGAGCAATATTTGTAACTTATTTGCATACTACCTATTTAGGAGCAGATCAACACTTAACATTATGTTATATCACTCATTAAATAAACCTTGTAGAGACTGCAACCATTAAGCACTTAAATTTGTAAGATGACTATTATCCTGTTGGCAAGATGATGCATTAGTTGTATGTTCTCAAGTATTCTACCCTGTGTGATGGGTTACTTGAAAGAAGCGTTGATAACCTTAGATTTCTAGGAATCTCATGCCATTGACATTAGGGCACCCTATTTTTCTTTATTGCCTTGTAGAAAGCTGCCAGATATCTTGAAAAATGGAGAATATAAAAAGTATATTTCTGGGCCAAAGGACGGTGGCTAGTCATGGTCAGAAGGTGAGAGAGGAGAGGGTCTGGGAAGGAAGAGTAAAAAAATTACAGAATCCAGCCAGCAGTGACTGTCTTTCCCAAAGGGTTTCTGAAGGAATCTGTTCTTTGGTATCTTAAAGATGTTACAATGAGTTTAAAAATTCTGTAGTCCAAGGAGGTTAAATGGTGCTGAATGGATTTCCTCAAAGTGTACCCTTCAGATTTCTTAATATGCTAATGAACATTGTATGCATCCAAGAGGAAGATACAACATGCAACTTCTCTAATTTTTTTGAGACCTCTAAGTGTGTGATTGTGTGTATGTGTGAGTGACAGAAAGAGAGAGAGAGTGAGATAATTTGAGAATTTCCTGATCGATTATGAAAGCATGTTAAACTGAAAGGAAATAAAACAAAATGACATTTTAAATTCTGTGTGGACTCCTATATTGTTTGAGAGGACAAAATTTTGATTATAGCTGTATGGAGGCAGTTGGGGGAAGGGGCAGCAGGGTGTATTAAGAAAGAAGCCCAAGTGTCCATCAACCGACAAAGGGATTAATAAATTGTGGCATATGTACACTATGGAATATTATGCAGCCATAAAAAGATGAAGACTTTGCCCCTTTTACATTGACATGGATGAAGCTAGAACACATTCTTCTTAGTAAAGCATTTCAAGAATGGAAGAAAAAGTATCTAATATACTCAGTACTATTACGAAACCAATATACAATCATCCACACTTCTATACGAATTATAAAACACAAACTATAGGCTAGAGTGAAGGAGGGAAAAAGAGGTGGAGGGAAGGGGAGGGTGGAGTTTGGGTAGAGGGAGGATAACCAGTGGGAACTCATCTGCGGTGCATATTGCATTAGTACGTGTCAAAACTCTTAAGAGTAGACTCTAAATGTCTAAATACAACAATCAGGTATGTGAGGTGAAGGCTATGTTTACAGTTTGATGTAAGTATTCCAAAGTGGATATAAAATCAGCACATTGAACCTAATGTACAAGTAATGTACAAGTTCTGATTTAATAACAAAAATTTAAAAAAAAAATTAGACCACAGCTTGTCAGTGGCTTAAAAAAAGAAAGAAAGAAAGAAAGAAAGAAAGAAAGAAAGAAAGAAAGAAAGAAAGAAAGAAAGAAAGAAAGAAAGAAAGAAAGAAGAAAAGAAAAGAAAAGAAAAGAAAAGAAAAGAAAAGAAAAGAAAAGAAAAGAAAAGAAAAGAAAAGAAAAGAAAAGAAAAGAAAAGAAAAGAAAGAAACCAAGAGTCTGGCATAAAAATTATTATAAAAATTATTATATTTTTTCTATAAAAGTAGAATTGTTTTTTATTATTCTTGGCCAAAAAATAGTAAAAGAAATAAAGATGAGGAAAAACGGATACTCAGAATAGGACACTGTACCTATTCAACCATTTCCACATGCTTGCTAAATGAATCTCATTTAGCAAAAAGACCTATTAATATCTTCAAAGACATTAGCCACAGATCCATTAACTGAAGTCATCAGTATTTTCCTAATGAAATGACAAGGGTGGTAGTATGTGTTGGTAGTTA
>CAUYRH010166117.1:0-10294 GCA_963574655.1 Perodicticus potto | reverse complement strand
GCCTCCCAAGTAGCTGGGACTACAGGCGCCCGCCACAACGCCTGGCCATTTTTTGGTTGTAGCTGTCATTGTTGTTTGGTGGGCCCAGGCTGGATTTGAACCCGCCAGCTGAGGTGTATGTGGCTGGCGCCTTAGCCACTTGAGCCACAGGTGCTGAGCCGATTCTGAATATTTTAATAGAAAAAATAAGCCAGGATGCTATTCAGATATATCAACATCTAAAAAATATCAAATATTGGGCAGTGCCCATAGCTCAGTGGGTAGGGTGCTGGCCACATACACCGAGGCTGGTGGATCTGAACCCAACTTGGGCCAGCTAAAACAACAATGACAAATGCAACAAAAAAAATAGCCTGGCATGTGGCTTACGCCTATAGTCCCAACTACTTGGGAGGCTAAAGCAGGAGAATTGCTTAAGCCCAAGAGTTTGAGGTTGCTGTGAGCTGTGACACCATAGCACTCTACCCAGGGCAACAGCTTGAGACTCTGTCTCAAAAAAAAAAAAAAAAAAAATTCCAAATACTCATTAAAATGAACTGACACTGACATGACACTCCAGAATGCCAGTAACCGGCCCCCTCATCAAAAATTTAATAAATTCAATAGAAAGAACAAATGGTTTAAAGGCTGCAGTTGGGGAAGCTGGGCATCTTGCTGCCATGACCACAGGATACTTCCAGATGTAAGCAACCTGGCCTGCCCGCTTTCTTCCTGGTGGTCCCCAGGGTTAGCCCACTGAAGGATAAGACAGCATCTCACACTTGTTTCCTGCCCTAATAGCCCAAATGTACACCTGCAGACCTGAAGTGCCAGCTGCAGGAGAATTCAAAGGGGAAAATGAATCCATGCCAAGTCCTGCTCCACCCTCAATGTCCTAGGCGGTCAGCAGAAGTCACCCAAATAGCAATACTGAAAGATGGATCCTCCCCTCGAGATGTGACAAGGGCTCCTGCCTTTCTACTCCGCAACATGGAACAAATCCAAATTCTTGTCTCCAAACCCCACATCAGCAAAGACAAAGAGTACGTTCAAGAGTACATTCAAGAGTATTTGCCCTTGGCTCGGCACCTGTGGCTCAACGGGCTAAGGCGCCAGCCATGTACACCTGAGCTGGTGGGTTCGAATCCAGCCCAGACCTGCCAAACAACAATGACGGCTGCAACCAAAAAATGTCCGGGCGTTGTGGTGGGCGCCTGTAGTCCCAGCTACTTGGGAGGCGAAGGCAAGAGACTCACTTAAGCCCAGGAATTGGAGGTTGCTGTGAGCTGTGATGCCACGACACTCTATCCAGGGTGACAGCTTGAGGCTCTGTCTCAAAAAAAAAAAAAAAAAAAGGTATTTGTCCTTTATTTTCAACTGAAGAATCTTATCTTAAACACTTTACGTGCCAGCAGTTTTTTTGGTAACATCCCCAAGCCTTAGTGTGTTTGATCTCTTCAGCTCTAAAATTCTTTATGAGACTAAATTCGAGCGGTTAAAAGAACTAACATAATGGTTCTAAAAAGAGGCATAGCCTGCCTGCCCTCAAGAACCCTTGATAGACACCAGCTACAGACAGGAGGTGGTCAGGGCTCCCCTGAATTAGCCTAATCAGCACCAGTCTGAATCCACCACGGAGGGTGAGAAGCTGTGGAATTCTGCCTGACTTCCCTGGCAGCCATGGGCAAGCGCGGTAAAACACTGCCCAGGCGTGTAGCTCCCCAGACTCCTGGGACTCAGCTGAGGGGATCCTCCGGGATGATGATTTCATTTTGTGAGGTTATGCATGTGGACACTGCCTTACTAAAGGTGACTGGAATAGATCCCTGTGTCATATGTAAATGCAGCAAATGACTAAATATTCTTAGAGAAAGCTTGCTAACATAGTCATGAACGCAGCTCCCTGCAGAAACAGAAACAGGAAGTCTACAAGGTAGGAAGATAAGGCACGGTGGCCACGGGAGGAATGAAGGTTCCAAGAGGGAGAGAGGTAGAGGCAGGAGACAGAGGCCCCTGGGCGCCGCGTTCCAACCCACGCTTGTCAGCAGGAAACCTCTCTAAGAAAGCTGGGGTTGGCCTTGACGCTTTTCTCTCCACTGTCTCCATCTGTTTCTTTCCACTTAGGTCTCTGCCTTTTCCCAGATCCTCGGAGCACAGAACACCATCCACACAGTTTCTCCTCCTACTCATTTCTCTATCTTTGAAGTAATTTAGGTTTTCTGCAATTTTTACTGCTTGCAAAAGTGAGGGAGGATGAAAAGTTCTCCTTTACATTTTCTTCCTTTTTAGTAATTTAGTACTTGTTGGAGAGGGAAAAGTAGCATTTCCTGTTCAGCTAGTTGTCATTGTGTTACCCACTTTCATATCCGTTATTCACCATAATGCGACAGCTTTACAGGACAGCAAGCACAGATGTCATGCATCAGAAGAGGAAGCAGAAAGTGAGAAGACTTGGCCACGGCCACACAAGTGGAAAAGGGTAACAGTAGAATTCTATGATCCAGTTCACTCTAATCTAGACTTGGCCTTGGCCCTGTATCAAGGCATGCTCTGGTGATAATGGGGGTTTTCTGGAGTGGATGTTGGGGTCTGAAACTCCCCCATATCTCAGAGGCATGCTCGGGCTCCTGTTGTGTGGGTGTGCATTACATTAGTGTGCCAAGACGGACAGGGACTAGTGCAGGACCTTCCCCTTCTTTTTCCCTTCCATTGTAACCCACAGCCAGGATTCAAACTACAGTAACAGACACAGGCTGTGCACGAACAGGCAGGTCCAGGCAGAAGCCAACTCTGTTGTCAGGAAAGGAAGGGGCGCATCGCAGGAAGTCCTCAGAGGCAGTGTTTGGGTAGGGAAGGCGCTATTACAGACAGAGAGCTAGGAGGCCATTCCCAAGAGGCATTTTAAAATCAGGCAGTTACAGGTTTGCAAATGCCCGGCCTAGAAGAATGTATCTGATGGATCACTTTTTTTTTTTTTAATTTTTACTTCTGAGAATACCAGGAATAAACAGAAGTCCACAGCACTTCTCAATTTTCATTCACAGTTTCTACTTGCCAAGAAATAAATAGTGTCTGCTTAGATTACGAGGCCAGTTTGCCAACAGTTCAACACACTGTAAATGCATCATTAAGAAGTTACCTCATGGTCCCTTGAGCTCAGGAGTTTGAGACCAGCCTGAGCAAGAGCAAGACCCCATCTCTAAATAGAGAAATAGAAAAGTTAGCTGAGCATCATGACAGGTGCCTGTAGTCCCAGCTAGTCAGGAGGCTGAGACAGGAGGATCACTTGAACCCAGGAGTCTGAGGTTGCTGTGAGCTAGGCTGACACCATGGCACTCTAGCTTGGGCAACAGAGTGAGACTCTGTCTCAAATACAAACAAGAAAGGCTAAGAAAATAATGATAGTCATACAATAAAATACTGTACAACCACAAAAAAAAAGAAGTTACCTCATGTGACAAATTTTATCTGGTTATCTTCCATAGCATGTCACATCCATGGATGATGGAAAAATATCAAATGCTGTGATTAACAATAACCTAAGAACAGGATTGTGCTTCACATGAGAAAAGGTCACGAGGCTGGGCGCGGTGGCTCATGCCTATAATCCTAGCACTATGAGAGGCTGAGGCGGGTGGATTGCTTGAGCTCAGGAGTTTGAGATCAGCCTGAGCGAGAGTGAGACCTTGTCTCTAAAAAACAGCTGGGTGTTGTAATAGGCACCTGTAGTCCCAGGGACTCGGGAAGTTGAGGCAGAAAGATCACTTGAGCCCAAGAGTTTCAGATTGCTGGAAGCTATGACGCCACAGCACTCTACTGAGGATGACAGACTGAGACGATCTCAAAAAATAAAAACAAAACAGAGAAGAGCTCATGGAAGCCCCAAATACTTTAAAATTGTGGATAACAGGAATGCAACATACATCACCTACAATATGCTAGAAAAATACTCTGAACAATTCTTCTGAAAATAACAATGACGGAAAAAAATATGAGCAAATCAATGTGACAGTAAGAAAATAAGGTATGGTCAGAGGCAAAAAGTTAGGTGAAAGTAAGAACCTAGGGACATGGGCGGCGCTTGTAGCTCAATGGGTAAGGAGCCAGCCCCATGGTGGTGGGTTCGAAGCCGGCCCCGGCCAAACTGCAACAACAAAAAAATAGCCGGGTGTTGTGGCAGGTGCCTGTAGTCCCAGCTACTCCGGAGGCTGAGGCAAGAGAATCGCCTAAGCGGGAGGTTGCTGTGAGCTGTGTTGCCACAGCACTCTACTGAGGGTGATAAAGTGAGACTCTGTCTCTAAAAAAAAAAGAACCACTTAGGGACATAAGTAGAGCACTGCAGCTTCCTCCTGAAGACAGTTACCAAACCGTGATCATGAACTATGTCGTTTATTCCTTGCAGGGTACAGAAGACAGGTGACAAAAGACAAGTTGAACGGATTAACAGCAGACCCCAAAGGACTATTTTTTTAGTATAAAACTAAACTAGAAATAAGCCCAGCCCTGTTTCTCTGAAGCAGGAGTCAGTAAACATTTTTAAAGTAAAGGGCCAAATAAATATCTAAGATTTCCCGGTTTCTGTTGCAAATATTCAACTCAATCACTGAAGCAAAAAGATAGCCATAAATAATATACAAATGAATGGGCATGACTGGGGTCTGATAAAACTTTATTTTAAAAATATAGGCAGCACGGCTCGGCGCCTGTGGCTCAACGGGCTAAGGCGCCAGCCACATACATCTGAGCTGGCGGGTTCGAATCCAGCCCGGGCCTGCCAAACAACGATGGCCGCAACCAAAAAAATGGCCGGGCGTTGTAGCGGGTGCCTGTAGTCCCAGCTACTTGGGAGGTGGAGGCAGGAGACTCGTTTGAGCCCAGGAATTGGAGGTTGCTGTGAGCTGTGATGCCACAGAACTCTATCCAGGGTGACAGCTTGAGGCTCTGTCTCAAAAAATAAAAAAAAATAATAAAATAAATAAATAAATAAAAATAAAAATAAAAATAAAAATATAGGCAGCAGGCCAGATTAGGTCAATAGAATTTAATATATAAACTTCTGTTATGAATGACTGTTGAGGATAATTTCTGATCTCAAAGAATGAAATTTTCTAGGATAATTCATAACTACCACTCAACAGTCATAATTCCTAGGTCATCCAAAAAGTCCTATTCAGAGAATATAGTTCAAAGTGGTCCTCAGTGGCCAATGACCAAGGCACCTGGCAGAAGCAGAACTCATCTGCAGAGGAAACCATCAATGTAGGCCTCAAAAATCCCTATCAATACTCAGTAAATCAGTCGTTTCAATCACAGAACACACAGAAAAACGAGGTACCATGAGACACAGCTAACAGAAATAGCATGCAGTGGTATGGTGTGAATGTTCACGTCCTGTAATTTATAAATTAAAATCCTAACCCCCAGGGTGATGAGATTAGGAGGGGGAAGCCTCTGAGAGGATGATTAGGTCCTGAGGGCAGCGCCCTCCTTAATGAGATGAGTGCCTCTATCAAAGTGGCCCAGCAGACCCACTCTGTCCCTTCCACTGTGTGAGGATACACCACGAAGGTCATTTATGAACCAGGAAAGAAGAACTAAGCAGACATCAAAGCTGCTACTACCTTGATCTTGGACATCCCAGCCTCCATAACTGAGATACCAATTTTTGTTCTCTATAATATAAGCCACCCAGTCCACGGAGCCTTGTTATAACACTCTGAAGGGACTAAGGCAATAAAATCAGACACACAACGATTTCAGATAGTGGAATTATCAGACATAAAGACAACACATATATGTAGATTTAAAATATTGAAACACATAAAAGGACAAACTGAAAATGTGACAAAGCAGCAGGACGCTTCTTCTAAATGACCAATTTGAAAAAGAAACTAAACCTCCAGAGACCAAAGATAAAGTAAAAAAGAATAACAACATATGAAACACAGCTAAAGAAAGAAGCAGTGAATTGAAAGGATCTGAAGAAATGTCTTGCGATACAGAGAGACGAAGATGTGGAAAATATGAAAAACAGCGTGCAAGTCAAGACAGAGTGAAAAGGAATAAAATGCAGCTAATCAGAGTTTTGGAAAGAAGGGAGGGAGACCAGTGCAAAAGTAGTATTGGAAGGTGGGTAGTGCCTGTGGCTCAAGGAGTAGGTTGCCGGCCCCTACCATATACTGGGGATAGTGGGTTCAAGCCCGGCCTTGGCCAAAACTGCAAAAAATAAATAAATAAATAAAAGGATCAAACTGTTAACAAAAAAAAAAAAAAGTAGTATTGGAAGAATGGATGGCTGAGAAATTTTCAACTAGAGAAAGATACTAATCCACAGGTTCAGGAAATCCAAAAAGTCCCAGTCAGAACAAATGAAAAGAAATACAAAATAGAAATCAAGGTGAAATTCAAGAATACCACTGATTTTTTAAAAAAATAATCTAAAAAGCAGCTATTGAGGAAAATTACAACTCCCACTTGTAAAATGTCAGCATTAGGAACTTCACTGAGCCACTCAATGAGCAAACACTGGAGGAAAAAGCAAAAGTGGTCTCTGGAAATTAAAGAAACATTTATTCAAGAAAATCTACTCCAACTCAGAACAGTGAGAGTCTGCGGCTTCTGAGGCACAATCTTCTCCCTTCCTCTCTGTGCCCCAGCTCAGCCTGAAAGAACTCCACTCTGGGTGAGCATGGCCAACAAGACAGGGCTCCCTACATGAGCCTGGATACCTGAGGGCCTGCACTTCTAGCAGGCTTTGCCATCAACCTGTAGTAGTCCACTCAGGCCTGTGAGCCTCGAAGCTTCTGCTCATTCTTCAGCACCCAGCGGAGGTCTCCTCCTCTGTGCAGCCGTCTGAGACCCGCCCCAGCACAGGGATCGGACCATTCTCGGGGCACTCCTAGTCTTATTACTGCATCTCACTGAATTTCTCCGAAGTGTGGAGACATCTGTCTGCATTTCTGCTCATTCCCAGGAGTTGGTTCCTGGGTATGGGGTAAACCCCTAAACCCAAAACATCTGGTCTTACCTCGTCACTGGTGACTTTCTTTGCTTTGAGTAATCTTTGAGCCTTATCTTCTTCTGATCCTTCATCACTGTCTGAGGAATAGATTCTGGCTCGTTCCTCTGAAATCAGAGCAATTAGATTATGAGTGACTTTCTTTCTTTCTTTCTTTTTTTTTTTTTTGTGACAGAGTCTCATTATGTTGCCCTCCACAGAATGCCATGGCATTACAGCTCAGAGCAACCTCACACTCTTGGGCGTAAGTGATTCTCTTGCCTTAGCCTCCCAAGTAGCTGGGACTACAGGAGCCCACCACAACGCCTGGCTATTTTTTGTTGCTGTTGCAGTTGTCATTGTTGTTTAGCTGGCCTGAGCTGGGTTTGAACCCGTCAGCCTGGGTGTATGTGGCTGATGCCCTACCCACTGAGCTATGGGCGCCACCCTATGACTTTCAAAGATAGTTATTATTCACTCTTAGATTTTTCTTCTGGAAAGTATCTTTAGTTCTTTCTGTACATTTTTCCCCAGAGGAACCAAATAATTATAACATTTTTGATTTAAATGTAAGCATAAATTTAGATAAAGCAGACTTACTCTCTCAAAATACAAAAATCTGACCACTTTTGTTGTGCCTAAATTGCAAGGTCCCCCCCCCCCCCATAAATCACCCATTGACCAAGTCCGATGCAAAAGCAAGAGGTAATTTTATTAGCTAGCCAAGGCTCTCTGTCCCTGACACAGCAGGATAGCAGAGAAGCCCGCCAAGGGGAGAGCAGTTTTAAGGGTACAGAAAGGAACAAAGGGAGGGGGTGTTGGGCGCAAATTGCTGGGGAGAGCTGATAGGAGCATAAAGGACTGGTCAATGTCTGTTCTGGGTTAATTGGCCTGGGGAAATATTTACTACCAGGATGGCTGAGGTTAGGCACCCTTAATGCTCAGGGCGGACATACTGGAGCCGGGTCGGGGAGGAAGCAGGTTGCCTATCACCTTTGGTATGTGGCTATAAATTAACTCTTTGGTATGCAGCCATAAATTAACCTTTGATGTGCAGCTGCAAATCAAGGCTGTGGGACAAGGTAGAATTAGTGAAAGGCTGTGGAACAAAATGAGTTCGTTTTAACAAAATGGAGTCAGTTTGGTTCTTTCATTTTAAAGATCAAGAAGTGTAGCACTTGAAGTTAAAAAAAAAAAAAACCCTAAAATCAAAAAGGTTTGTGTGCAAAGTGACTACAGAGGTCAATACCCCATTGTTCCAAAGTCAGCAATTAAAGCCTGAGTCTCTCTTTCCTCAGGTAAGTTAACTCCAAAGTAAGCTCTCAACATAAAGACAAGAAGGTGGCTTCCTGGTTTTGTAAAAACCATTTGTCGCCAGGTGGACCCTCGTAAGGGACATTTAGAGGGGCACAAATCTGCTCAAGGCCCCCCGCGAACCTCTGGGTGGGATAAGAACAGCAGACTTTAGTCCAAGAGCCCCTCCCCTCAGAGCCCAAAGGCCTCTTCTCCCCACCCACTGCCTGTCTGACTTTCGGACAGAATTCAGCACTACCGAACTTGTATGTTAAATTTTTAATCTCTGCTGAACTGAATATTATACTCCTCTCTCCATACAAGCATCCTTTTCTTTTTGGGGGGAGGGGGTTAATTTAATTTTTGTGTGGTTTATTTCTACAATCTTTTTCTATAGGAAATTAGCATCAACGAAAAAGAAGGCCCTTTGCTACAGTTCTAAAATAAGTAAGAGGTAGGTAAGGTACAACGGCCACGAGACCAAGCGCCATCAGTGTGAGAATAGAAGAGTTTCATGGGATGGGCAGAGAAAGAGAAATCTGGGTGTTTATGAAAAGTACCACTTAACAGGGACAAAACCAGGGTACACCTTGCCTTATACAGTGAGGCCTAAAGCTCTATGCAAGTAAAACATGATAGTAAGGGCAGTCCTTGAGTTACAAATATCTGACTTAGGTACAACTCTCACTTAAAAAATAGAGGCTATTACAGGCAACAGGTAAACATACCTATTCCAACTTACATACGAATCCAATTTCAGAACGAACCTACAGAACCTATCTTGTTTGTAACCCAGGGACTGCATGTATTAAGGCCTCATTTTACAGACAAGGCATGTGACATTTAGAGATGGGAAGGCTCTTGCCCAAAGCTGATGAGTGGTAAGAATAACAACAGTTTTAGGAGTAACATTTATTTAGTATTTGTTACATGCAGGTTTTGGGTTAAGAACTTTAAATAAGAACTATGTAAAGATAAATTACAAGTATTATATTAATCTTCAAAACAACTGTATGTTGTAAGTACTATTATTTAGTTTATTTGTTTTTTCCCATGAGGTAACAGAAGTTAAGGGAGGTTTTGTAACTTTTCAAAAGATAGACAACTAACAAGTGGCAGGACTGAGCTTAGGGCGGGGAGGGTCAGGAGGCCAGCCCAACCTTGCTTTTCAGCACATCATGTTGGCTGTGGAGAAAGCTCTGGGTGAGAACCAGGTGGATGCAGTTGTCTGAGACAGGTGACTTAAAAGTCAGGTGAACTTGGTTCAAGAAATGGTCACTTATAGGCAAGGTGAGGTGGCTTAAAACCTGTAATCCCAGCACTCTGGGAGGTTGAGGTGAGTGGAATGCTTGAGCTCAGAAGTTCGAGACTAGCCTAAGGGAAACCCCATCTCTAAAAACAGCGAGGTGTTAGGCGGCGCCTGTGGCTCAAAGGAGTAGGGCACCAGCCCCATATGCCAGAGGTGGTGAGTTCAAAACCCGGTTTCGGCCAAAAACGGCAAAAAAAAAAAAAGCCAGGTGTTGTGGTGTAATCTCAGCTACTCAGGAAGCTGAGGCAAGAGGATCGCTTGAGGCCAAGAGTTTGAGGTTGCTGTGAGCTATGATGCCATAGCACTCAACACCGGGTCGACTTAGTTAAGACTCTTTCTCAAAAAAAAAAAAAAAAGAAAAGAAATGGTCACTTAAAACTGTGTGTCTTTGGGTGAGTCACCCAACCTCTTGTCATCTCCATTTCGTCGATAAGAACAAAGAAGTAACAGCAGGGTGGCACCTGTGGCTCATTGAGTAGGGCGCCAGCCCCAGGTACCAAAGGTGGCAGGTTCAAACCCGGCCTCAGCGAACTGCAAAACAGAAAAATAGCTGGGCGTTGTGGCAGGCGCCTGTAGTCCCAGCTACTCGGGAGGCTGAGGCAAGAGAATCACCTAAGCCCAGGAGTTGGAGGTTGCTGTGAGCTGTGTGATGCCACGGCACTCTACCGAGGGTGATAAAGTGAGACTCTGTCTCTACAAAAAGAAAAAAAAAGAAA
>CAUYRH010166115.1:0-22530 GCA_963574655.1 Perodicticus potto | reverse complement strand
AAATATCTCCAAGATATACTGTTAAATGAACACGGCGGGGTATAAAGGCAGTGTATTTAGTATGGTTTTATTTATGTAAACGTGTGGAAGAGAAATAGATAATTAAACACACCTGCATATTTGATTGTAAATACACAAAAATGTCTGGAAACACATTAGTCACCTTAACAGTGACAAAGTGGGTATGAGGGAATGCGGTGTGTGAAGAATTCTTCATTTTATCCTTTTCACAGATTTGGAATGTAGAAACATTTGGAAGTGTTACCTAGTCAAAAAACATAATTTTAAAAATTTTTCCACATTAGTACATGCACAAAATATCAAATTGTATAGAAGGGCTTATAATAGTCTCAGTCCACAAAAGGATCTTCTTCTAATTTTGTTTTTAGTTCTTCAGTTTACGTTGATGTTTCTAAATAATGTACTTATGATACTCCTTCTTTATTTACCAATTTTAGATATTGTCTATTTTTCTTCTTTCTTTTTTTTAATAGATATATAAAGATTTATTTCAGATATACCATAAACATTCACAAAAATTGAACATATATTAATGCACAAGAAAAAAAAATGGAGCACTTCACAAATTTGCATGTCATCCTTGCACAGGGGCCATGCTAGTCTTCTCTGTATCATTCCAATTTTAGTATATGTGCTGCTGAAGCAAGCACTATTTTTCTTCTTTCTTATTGTGTTCTCTTGCTCTCGTAAGTCAAGATTTAGTTTACTTATACTGCCTGATCTCCATTCTTCCCAATGTAGTTACTTAACTGTGTAGTTCTTCTCTTGGTTACTTTTCTAATCTTAAATAAAATTTGCCCCTTTATTTATTCAGTTAATAATTGATAACAGATAGCATCTTTGGCTTCCTGCTATTACTTATAGTTTTACCCTAAGCCTTTATATTTTCACACTATCTTTTGTGTTGTAACCAGGTTGTTCCCTGAAACCCTATTGTCTCCCTACTCTAATGTTGTATTTTCTCTAGGCCTGTCATATTGCTGACATCTTGCAACTTTCCTTTATTTTTCTTCTGGATTAGATCTACAAGGGTCTGGATTTCATGTCATCTTTCTTGGTTTAGTATATCATTTTGCTAGAAAAGACCCTCTAGTTACTTCCTAAGAATGATATGCATTTGAGCTAAACATTCTGAGTTCTACTTGTCTGAAATGTTTTCATTTTTAATTAGTAACCTTACTAGATTAAGAATTCTAAATAGATATTTTCCCCCTCAAAACATTAAGGCCTTGTTCCCTTGTTTTATTTTTTATTTATTTATTTATTTATTTATTTTTTTGAGACGGAGCCTCAAACTGTCACCCTGGGTAGAGTGCTATGGCATCACAGCTCACAGCAACCTCCAACTCCTTGGCTCAAGTGATTCTCCTGCCTCTGCCTCCCAAGTAGCTGGGATTACAGGCACCTGCCACAACTCATGGCTATTTTTTTCCCATGTTTTAAAATATCCAGTGTTATCAATGATAATTCTTTTATCAGTACAACTTTTATTTTGTAGGGTATTTTTCTCTCTCTTTCTCTGACAACTTTTAAGGAATTTCTTGTTATTCTTGATGCTGTGGAATTTTTATGATCTGTTTAGGATGTTATTCAAACTGCTGTATTCTTTCAGACAGCATTTGTTTTTTAGCTCTGGGAATATCTCTATTGTTTTCTTTTGTATCTCCAGGTAAAATATTACACAACTTACTCAGTTCCTGGGGAGAGAAAAATCTTTTTATAATTCAGTCCAATTTCATAATTTAAAGTTTCTTCAAGTTTAAATCAGTCTTTGGGGAATAAGTTTTCATTCCTTCAGTTACTTCCTTTATTTATTCCCCAGGTTAACTCTAAGATGGCATGAGAAGCGTAGAGATGACTGGTCTCATGCTGGTCATGGAAATCAGGGCAGGAGTCTTTGTTCTCATAGTCAGTGTTCTCCTTAACTTAACCAACATACTCGTCTCTCCTGGACTTGAAGTCAGAGGAGAAGGAGATATATCACCACTTTCCTCTTTTATAGCTCTCTCCCTTCCTCTCCCCATAATTTAGTAGGACGGACTTGTCACACACTTTTCTTTATTCTTTGATAATTCCACCATCTGTTTATATTTTCTAAAACTCCTATCAGTCAGATATTACAGGTCCTAGATTGACCTTAGTGATTCTTTTCACTCATATTTTCTGTCATTTATTATGTTGTAGTTTCTCAGATATTTTCTTGATTTTTAACTTTCAGCCCTTCCACTTATTTATTTATTGTGAACATTTTATATTTTTAATGTCTTAAGAGTTTTTTCTTCATTTGCTGGTTACTCCCATTTCGCAGCATCCTGTTCTTATTTTATTAAAATAATACTGTAATGTTAAGTTTCATTCTGTTTTTTCAGCTATTTCTTCTGATAGTTTTTTTCTATTTAGTTTTATTTTAATATTTTCTGTCCATCCATTTTGAAGAATAAGGCAACAAAAAGTGAAGTTATAGTTCATCATTTGTGGCATTGGCTTATCAACAGGAGGATTTGGGTGAGTGGGAGCCATTTTGTTCAGGTATCACTAAGTGTTATCTCACTTTGGGACACCAATCGTACCAGTTCCTATCATATTTCCTCTCAGATAATTTGTTATTATTGTTATTATTAGCTGTTAGAAGAAATGTTGGCACTGCTGGTGTTCCTTCTACTGAAGAAAATAATGAAATGATTTTTACTTAAGAATGAAAGCCTATGGGTGGTGCCTGTGGCTCAGTGGGTAGGGCACTGGCCCCATATACCAAGGGTGGCTGGCTCAAACCCAGCCCCGGCCAAACTGCAACAAAAAAATAGCCAGGTGTTGTGGTGGGTGCCTGTAGTCCCAGCTGCTCAGGAGGCTGAGGCAAGAGAATCACCTAGGCCCAGGAGTTGGAAGTTGCTGTGAGCTGGGTGACGCCACAGCTCTCTACCAAGGGTGATAAAGTGAGACTCTGTCTCTACCAAAAATAAAAAAGTGAAAGCCTCATTGCTAAACATTTGGTATATATGTAGGCTCAATCATGGAAGAACACAAAAGAAAGGAGTAGCTATACTCATAGGTTTAATCACATAAAGAGAGAAGCATGATAAAGCAACTTAATAAAGTTGCTTATAAATTTCTAAGATGACTGTTGAGCAATATATGCATGGATCTGATCCTAATTAGCATAACTGAGAACAGGATTAATGAATATACCACCACATACGTCCCATAGTCACCAGTAGGTGGTGCAAGTGCAGGAAAGGTCCAAAGAACACTCAAAAGGCTCTGAAAACTTGAGTTGACATTGGAACCACTTCCATAGTTGTTCTCATAGTCAGTATGAGAACAGTATTTGGGAATTTCAACCTGAAGTAGGTGGGTTGTATACTAAAACAAAAATAATATTCTCCATAGAATATAAATAAGACCCAATGTCTCTTAGCATAAGATTCAAAATTCTCCTAATGCAATTCAGAATTACTTGGCATGTGAAGAACTGAGAACATTTCAATTTGCATGCAAAAGAACATTTAGAGAGCTGGCTTGGCGCCCATAGCTGAGTGATTAGGGCACCAGCCACATACACTGGGGCTGGCGGGTTTGAACCCAGCCCAGGTCTGCTAAAAACAACAATGACAACTGCAACAAAATAATAGCCAGGCGTTGTGGCAGGCACCTGTAATCCCAGCTACTTGGGAGGCTGAGGCAAGAGAATCACTTAAGCCCAAGAGTTTGAAGTTTCTGTGAGCTGTAACCCCACAGCACTCTACCCAGGGTGATGTAGTGAGAGACTGTCTCAAAAAAGAAAAAAAAAAAACATTTAGAGAAGCCAATACTGAAGGTAATACCAGTGTAGGAAGTCTCTGATAAAGACTTTAAAGCAACTACAGTTTGAATATCCCTTATCTGAAATGCTTGAAAACAGAAATGTTTCAAATTTTAGATTTTTTTCAAACTTTGGATATTTGCCTTATGCTTACTAGTTGAATATCTCTTATCTGAAAACATAAAATCCAAAATGATCCAATAATCATTTCCTTTGACTCTTAGATCAGTACTCAAAGTTTCAGATAATGGAGCACTTTGGATTTCAGATTTTCAGATTAGGCATGCTCAATTTACATTATCAAGATGTTAAACAAAGTAGTTGCATACACTCTGTGACAAATGTTTAAATAGAAAGTCTCAGCAAATAAATTCAAGACATAAAAAAATGCAAATTTTCGTATGGAAAAATAGAATCAGTAGAATACACGACTCACTGGATGGACTTGATGGTAAAATGGGGATGATAGAGGAAAGAGTCAGTAAACTTTAATGATAGATCAATAGAAATAATGAAGAAAAATAAACAGATTGACTAATAAAGTGAAAAAGAGTGACAGCAAAAATGGTAGAGTAGGAAACTTCAAAAACTCACTCCTCCACAAAGTGGGGAATAATTGTCAAGAAATTTTAGAAACAAAAAAAAAAAAAGAAATTTTAGAAATAATTTGATTGGAACTCTAGAAACTAATTAAAACTTTACAGCAACTAGAAAAATGTTTCATCAAAGGGAAAAACCCCAGAATCTTAGAGTTTAAAGAAATACTTATTAAGCTAGCAGACAACTCCTAAGGTAACAGGAAAGACATCTCAGTGGCTGCTTATAACAAAGAATACAGGCAATAATAATTAGTTCAGAAAAGTCAGTAAACTCATAAACAAAGTAAAATACAGTAATCATCAACAATAACTTTGGTGAGGGAGTAGAATCTAATTTCCAGAGTTGCCATATCATAATATCTAAAATGTCTGGTTTTTAACAAAAAATTATGAAGCATTTGAAGAAACAAATTATGTTCTAATCATAGGAAATAAGAAACTAATAATATACTTTCTCAGAGAGGTCAGAAAAAGATGGCACACTAGGACTCTACAGCAATTTTTTCCTTAAAGAAAGATCAATTTGAACAACTATCCATGCATGTAAGTCCCTCATAAGAGCAAAAGAAACTAGGCAAGAGATTGCAGGACCTGGTTACAGCATAATAATAAGAAAAGACACATTGAGTAGTGTAGGAAAGACAGTTTTACATTATCTGTATCAGCCTTCCCCCAATCCCAGATAGTACAACATGGAGAGAGATACCATCTGGTTGGGGAAGGAGGTGACCACTGGACATTGCCTTGGATTCCAACACCAGGCCTATTACAGCTTAACCTTGCACTGGACTGATCCCCATATCTCTTGGCTCCAGGCCAGTATACATACAATGAGGCTCCGAAATTTCCTTGGTATGAAACAGGAGTCCATAGCCCCTGCCATCTGCACTCATCTCCACTCTGCATTATCAGTGGCCTACTACAGTGCCCTTGGGCTCTAGACAAACCTCAGCAGCAGGTAGGTCTTAGCTGCTGTGGGATTTGGGTGTATCCCAGTCCTGTGCCGACCTCAGCAGCCGTGAACTTTGGTTATACTCCAATGCCATGCCACCCTCAGCAGCCACAGGATTCCATCCTGGCACTACACTGGTCACTATGGCCCTGGTATTACGGCATCCCCCAGTGATACAACAACTGCCTCTGTCCTGGGATTAGGGAACACACCAGATAGTTTGCTCAAAAACTGTGGATAGGCTTCCTGTAGAAGGGTATTCTTAGACAAAGCCAGACTCCAAGTACTGTAATAAGCACCTACTTCTTCAATGCACAGACATAGTAGACTCATAACTACAAGGACCAAGAACAATCAGGAAAGCATAAGATCCCCAAAAGGAAAAAAACAACAACAACAATAAGAAACCAGTAACTGATCTTAAAGAGATAGAGATATAGTAATAGAAACTGCCTGATAAAGAATTCAAAATAACTATTTTTTAAAAAGGTAAGCACCCATCAAGAAAATAAAAACAATTCAAAAAATGAGAAAAGGGGCTCGGCGCCTGTGGCTCAACGGGCAAAGGTGCCAACCACGTACACCTGAGCTGGTGGGTTCGAATCCAGCCCGGGCCCACCGAAAACAACAATGACAGCTACAACCAAAAAATGGCCGGGCGCTGTGGCAGGCGCCTGTAATCCCAGCTACTTGGGAGGCGGAGGCAAGAGACTCGCTTGAGCCCAGGAATTGGAGGTTGCTGTGAGCTGTGATGTCACAGCACACTATCCAGGGGTGACAGCTTGAGGCTCTGTCTCAAAAAAAAATGAGAAAAGGATATTTTTAGTAGAGATGGAGTGTAACTCTTGTTCATTCTGGTCTGGAACTCTTGATCTCAAGTGGTCCTCCTTCCTTAGTTTCCCAGAGTGCTGGGATTATAGGCATGAGCCACTGCATCTTGCTAGAAAACATGATCTCATGTATAGGAAATCCTACAGGTGCAGATCAATGCAGTAACGTTGATATAAAATCAACATTAAAAATTCATTAGCATTTTTATACTCTAACAGCAAACAATCTGAAAACAAAATCAAGAAGATAATACCATGTACCTCCAAAATATATGTAAGAATAAATTTAACCAAGGAGATGAAAAGTCTCTACATCTAAAACTATAAACCTTGATGAAAGATATTAAAGAAGACATAAATAGATATTCTGTGTTTATGGATTGAAAGAATAAATATTGTCCAAATGTCCACACTATCCATAGCAATCTACAAAGTCAATTTTCTATTAGAATACCAATGATATTCTTCACAGAAGTAGAAAAATATCCTAAAATATGTACAGAACCACAGAAGTCCCCAAATAGTTCTTTGCAAAAAGAACAAAAGTGGAGGCACCATACTACCTCTCATAAAATTTGATACACAGCTGTTGTAAGCAAAAACAGCATGGTACTGGCCTAAAAACACAAAATGGAACAAAACAGAGAATCTAGAAATCCATGCATTTACAGCCCACTTATATTCAGCAAAGGTTATAAGACCGCACAATGGGAAAAGAATTGTCCGGTCAATAAACAGTATTAGGAAAACTGGTTATCCACAGGCAGATGAATTAAATTAGGCCCTTACCTCTTACCATATACAAAAATCAATTCAAAATGGATTTAAGACTTAAATGTAAGAACTGGAACTATGAAATTTTTAGAAGAAACTATAGAGGAAAACCTCCATGGCACTTGTCTGGGCAATGATTTTTTTTTTTTTTTGATGTGACATCACAAGCATAGGCAACAGAAGCAAAAATAGACAAATGGAATTATCTCAAACTAAAAATCTTCTACATGGCAAAGCAAACAATCAACAGAGTAAAGAGACACAGAAAAGGATTAACTATTTGCAAACTGTACATCTGATAAGGGGTTAATATCCAAACTATGTGAGGAACTCAAACAACTCAATACTAGTAAGGTAAATTAAAAAATGGGCAAATGACCTGAATAGACATTTCTCAGAAGACATACAAATGGCCAATGGGTATGTGAAGAGATTCTGAGCATCACTAATTATTAGGGAAATGTAAATCAAAACCACAGTGAGATAACACCTCACTTGTGATAGAATGATGATCGTCAAAAAAGATAAAATTTAACAAATGTTGATGAGGTAGTGGAGAAAAAGGAACCCTTGCAGTGTTGTTGGTACTATAAATTAGTATAGCTATTAGGGAAAACAGTATGATGGTTCCTCAAACAATTAAAGATAGAACTACCATATGATCTAGCAGTCCTCCTACTGGGTATATATTCAAAGGAAGTGAAATCAGTATGCCAAAGAGATATCTGCACTCCCATGTTTAATGCACTGCTCTTCACAGTAGCCAACACATGGGAGCCACGTAAGTGTCCATCAGTAGCTGAATGACTAAAGAAAATGTGGTATGTATACACACAGTGGAATTAAAATGGCATTCTAGTCATCCATTAAGAGGTAGGAAATCTTGCCATTTGTGACATCATGAATGAACTTGAGGAACATTTGTTAAGTTAAATAAGCTAGGCACAGAAACAAATACTGCATGATCTCACTCATGTGGGACCTAAAAAAGTTAATCTCATAAAAGAAGAATGTAATGGTGGTTAGCAGAGGCTGGGATGGTTAGAGTAGAGAAAGAATGAGTTGGGGAGATGTTGGTCAAAGGGCACATAGTTACAGTTAGGAGAAATAGTTTTGAGAACCTCTTGTATAGCATGGTAACTATGAGAGCTTTGAGAACCTCTTGTACAGCATTGTAACTAGTTAATGATGATATATTGTATTCTAGAAAAATGCTAAGAAAGGATTTTAAGTATTCTCACTGCAAAAATTATAAGGTAATACGCTTATTAATTAGCTAGATTTAAGCATTCTACAATGTATATACATGTATACTTTAAGACATGTTTTGTATGATAAATCATACCATTTTATATGTCAATTATAAATAAATTTTAAAAATTTGAAAAACTAATAGATCCTTTTACTGAGAATCCAGGCATTAGACTTACTAGAGAAAGACTTTAACTATTTAAAATATTTTAATGAGCTAATAGGAATAATATATAAAGAACTAAAAGCCATGAGAATGACAGAATATCAAATAGAGAATATCAGTAAGGAGAAAGAAATAATAAAATGGAAATAGGAATTCTGAACCTGACAAATGCAATCACTACAGTGAAAAATTTACTAGAGAGGCTCAACAGTAGATTTCAGAAAGCAAAAGAATCAGCAAACTTGAAGATAGGTCAACTAACAGTACCTAGCCTGAGGTGTAGAAAGAATGAGTAAAAATGAGCAAAGCATAAGAGACCAGCAGGACACCATTAAATACACCAATATACTCATAATTAAAGTCACAGAGGAAAATGAGAAAGGAAAGTATACAAAAAATTTTTGAGGAAATAATGGTTAAAAACTCCCCAAATTCGATGAAACACACGAATTTCCACATTGAAAAAGTTAAAAGCAATCCAAGCAGAATAAACTCAAAGAAAATCCATGTCAAGGTGTATTATAATCAAAATTTTGGAAGACAACAACAAAGACACAATCTTGAAAGCAGCAATAGAGAAGTGTCTCATTAAATACAAGCCATCCTCAATAAGACTGAGAGGCAGTATCTCATCAGAAACTAGCAATGGGCTAACATGTGTATAGTCAAAGTGTTGATAGAAAAAACCTTTATAATATGGTATAATAATTTTCTGTAATGAAGTTATATCAATGAAGTTATACAGTCACCTTTGAAGTACTGCCATTGAGTATTTCGTAACTGTAGTGGTATTCAGCAATGAGGTATATAACACTTTTTTTTAGAGACAGAGTCTTACTTTGTCTCCCTTGGTAGAGTGCTGTGGTGTCACAGCTCACAGCAACCTCCAGCTCTTAGGCTTAGGCGATTCTGTTGCCTCAGCCTCCCGAGCAGCTAGGACTACAGGCACTCGCCACAACGCTCAGCTATTTTTTTGTTGTTGTTGTTGCAGTTTGGCTGGGACTGGGTTCGAACCTGCCACCCTTGGTATATAGGGCCGGCTCCCTACTCACTGAGCCATAGGTGCCGCCCTGTAACACTTTTCCTAGGATAAGTCTGGGAACTTAATATTCAGACCTTGTATGATTACATCTCTGATGGCCATTTTGGAAAAAGAGTTCCAAAATTGCTTTGAAGGGTGAACTAGGTGCTGGCATCAGTGTATAGTTTCCCAAGGGTAGTACCTCAAAGGTGACCATAGTGATATGCATTAATGAAGTATACAGCATTTTTCCCAGGGTGAATTTGCAACTTAATTGTCAAACCTTGTATACAAAATAACAAATGTTATCAGTGTATATGGAGTATTATAACTTTAGTATGTTTTTTTCTTTCTTGAAATGTGAATGCATTTTTTGTACCTTCTGTTTGTATGTGTGTATGTATATATATGTGTATATAGGTATATATATTATATATATATATATATACACACACACACACACACACACACACACACACACACATATAAAATCCCTAAGAGTCCCCCAAAAGCTACAAAAATCAGTTATATTTCTATATACCAGCAATGAGCAATCCAAAAGGGAAATTAAGAAAATAATTCCATTTATAATAATATCCAAAATAATAAAATACTTATAAAAAATTTAGCCAAGAAGGGGAGAGACTTGTACTTTTAAAATTAGAAAGCATTGCTGAAATTAAAGAATACCTAATAAATTCAAAGGCATCCTATATTCATGGATTAGAAGACTAAATACTGTTAAAATGACAATATTTGCCAAAAAGATCTACAGATTCATTGCGGTCCTTGTTGAAATTCCCATGGCTTTTTTTTCAGATATGGAAAACATGATCTCAGAATCCACATAGAATTGCAAAGGGTGCTGAATAGCCAAAACAATGTCGAGAAAACAACAAAGTTAGATAAGTAACACTTCCAGATTTCAAAAGTTGCTACAAATCTACAGTAAATATGGAACTGGCATAAATATAGACATATGGAGCAATGGAATAGAATTGGGAGTCCAGAAATAAACCCAAATATCCATGGCCAATTAGTTTTCAACAAGGTTGCTAATGTCATTCAATGAGTGAAGAATAGTCTGTTCAATAAGTTATGCTTTGAGAACTGGCTATCCAAATGTTAAATAGTGATGTCAGACTCCTGCCTCATATCATAAGAATTAACTCAAATCGGTATTCTAAATCTAAGTGTTAAAATCTTAAAACACTTAGAAGAAAACATGGGGCAAATCTTCATGACATTTGATTTGGTAGTAGATTCTTAGATATGGCACCAAAAACATGAATAATAAGAAAAAATAAATATAAATTGGACTTTATAAAAATTTAAAACTTTTTTGGATCAAATGGCATTATCAAGAATGTGAGGGTTTGGTGATTCATGCCTGTAATCCTAGCACTCTTGAAGGCTGAGGTGAGAGGATCAATTGAGCTCAGGAGTTTGAGACCAGCCTGAGGAAGAGTAAGACCTGATCTCTACTAAAAATAGAAAACTAAGCAGGCTTGTAGCAGGCACCTATAGTACCCAATATGCTAGAGGCTGAATCTGGAGGATCACCTAAACCTAGGAATTTGAGGCTGTAATGAGCCAGGATTGTACCACTCTTCTCTAGCCTAGGCAACATAGCAAGACCCCATGTATAAAAAGAAAAAAAATGGCAAATTATATATCAGACAATAGCAAATTATATATCCAGACTATATGAAGAAGTCTACAACTCAACAGCAAAAATATTAACAGCCCAGTTAAAAAAGGCAAAGGATTTGAATATACATTTCTCCAAAGATGATATATAAATAAACAACATGCATGTGAAAAGATGCTTAATGTTATTAGCCATTTGAAACATGCAAACCATGAGATACCACTTTACACCTTCTAGGTTGACCATATTAAAAAAAAAAAAACAAACAAAAAAAACCAAAATTAAAGTGTTGGCAAAGATGTGGATAGAACTTTTGGAATATTACTGGTGGGAATGTAACTTCATTCACCAGGTATAGATAATAGTTTTGCAGTTCTTCAAAAAGTTAAAGAGGACTATCATATGATTTTGCAATTCCATTCCTAGGTATTTACCCAAAGAAATTAAAAACAGACATCCAAACAAATACTTGTACATGAATATTCATAGCAGTACTAGTCACAATAGCCAAAATGTGGAAACAACCCAAATGTCCACGAAATAAGAAAGAGATTAACAGAATACAATAATTGGTCAATGATGAACTGCATATATGATGGTATTCCTATGAGATTATAGTAGAGGTGGAAAGAATTATTCTTGCCTAGTGACATCTTAGCCATCATTATAACATCATAGCACAATGCATTGTTCACGTGTTAGTGGTGATACTGGTGTAAACTAACCTACTGTGCTGCCAGTTCTATAAAGGTCCAGCACATAATAGTTATGTATAGAACATAGTACTAGATAAGGATAAAAATGACTATGTTACTGGTATATGACTAATTATGCTATAATTTTAATCATTATTTTAAACTATATACCTTCTACTTCTCAAAAAAAGTTAACTGTAATACAGCCTCAGGCAGGTCTTTGAGGAGATGTTGTTACCATAGGCAATGACAGCTCCATGCCTCTTATTGCCCCTGAAGACCTTCCAGCAGGACAAGACATGGAGATGGCAGACAGTGATAGTGATGATCCTGACCCTGTGTAGGCCTAGGACAATGTGTATGTTTGTGTCTTAGTTTCAACAAAAAAGTTTAAAAAGTAAAAATAAAATAGAAAATAGCTTATAGAATAAGGATGTAAAGAAATAAAATATTTTTGGCTTTACCCTGTATATGTACTTTGAGCTAAGTTACTATGAAATAGTATAAAATTTTTTTAATTTAAGTTTATAAAGTAACAAAGTTACACTAAGCAAAGGTTAATTTATCATTGGCAAAAGAAAAAATTAAAAAGTAAATTTAGTATAGTCTAAGTGTAGAGTGTTTATAAGGTCTACAGGAGTGTGCAGTAATATCTTAGACTAGGGGTGTCCAACCCATGGCCCATGGGCTGCATGCTGAATTTGTTAAAACATTTTTTGCTTATCTGTGGTGTTGGGCATCACAAAAAGTATGCTTGGACCTTTTTTTTTTTTGCTAATCAGCTTTTGTTGTGTTTGTGTATTTAATGCGTGGCCCAAGACAACACTTAGTCTTCCAATGTGAAGCACAGAACGAAAAAAGGGTGGACACCCCTGTCTAGACCTTCATATTCACTCCCCACTCACTCACTGCCTCACCTAGAGCAACTTCCAAGTCCTGTAAGCTCCATTCATGGTAAGTATCCTATATAGGCACACCATTTTATCTTTTATATCATATTTATGCTGTGCCTTTCCTATGTTTAGATGCATAAATACTTCTGTGTTACAACTGCCTATATTATTCAATACAGTAATAAGCAATGCAGCCTTATAGCCTAGGAGCAATAGGCTATACATTAGTGTAGGTGTGTAGCAGGTCACACCACCTAGTTTCAAAGGACATAAAGCTAACCCTGTTTAACATATGAGAAGTGGACAAATTTAGTTGCACTAGGAAATTTATACACACAATGAAGAAATCACCTAATTATACATTTCTCAGAATGTATCTCCACTGTTCAGTGACACAGGACTGCATATCCATTCAGGGAAATATTCATAAAAAGGAATGAGGTACAGAAACATGCTATGATCTGGAAGAATCTCGAAAATTGGTTAAGTGAAAAAAGGCACATATTGTTATGATTTCATGTTTAGGAAGTGTACAGACTAGCCAAATCCACAAAGACAGCAGATTGGTGGTCACAATGGGCTGGTGTGAGCAAAGAATGACAATTGCTTAACATGTACAGCTTTAACTTTGGAGTGATCAAATGTTTTTGAATTAGATACAGTTGGCTGTCTTATAACACTACAAACGTGATAAATGTTTCTGAATTATGCATGTTAAAATGGTTAATTTGATGTTATGTGAATTTTACTTCAATTTTCAAAAATGGGCAAAGTATACAAATAGACATTTATCTAGGGAAGATATAAATGACCAATAAGTGCATGAAATGATGCCCCCAATCATTTAGAAGAGCAAACAAAAACCACCATGAAATACTTCCTCCTATATAGTACTTCACATTACTATATACAGATTCATTGCAATCCCTATCAAAATTCCAATAACATTTTTCACAAAAATAGAAAAAACAGTGCTCAAATTCCTATGAAGCGACCAAAATCCATGAATAGCCAAGGCAATCTTGAGAAAGAAGAATAAAGCTAGAAAAATCACACTATGTGATTTCAAAGTTTATTACAAAGTTGTAATAATCAAATCACTAAGTTACTGGCATAAAAACAGACACATAGACCAATGGGACAAAATCGAGAGCCTAGACATAAACCCACACATATGCAGTCAACAAACCTTCACAAAGATGCCAGGAATAAATAATGGGGAAAGGATAGCCTATTCAGTAAATCATATTTGGGAAGCTGGATATTCATGTGCTGTATAAATAATGTATAGTATGTATAGTATAAATAATGTACACTATTTATAATGAAGACAAAATTGTACAGCTGTTGTGGAAAACACTATGGTGGTTTGTCAAGAAATTAAGAATGAGGGGTGGTGCAAGATGGCAGACCAGGATTGTTGAGCTGAGCTTTCCTAGAACAACTAGGAATAAGAAAGAACCCATTCATACCTGGCTTGGGGACCTTACCTAGAGTCATAGCTCAGGGAGCACAGTGAGAAAGTGATGAGCTAGGTACCATGTATGACCTGGAGCAGTGGAAATCTGATGAATTAGGCAAGTGATTGCAACCAGCTGAGATCTGCTGGCCCCCCACAGAGGTCCAGGACAGGAGGAAGCCTTTCCTGAGTTTTCAATTGTTGGAGGAAGCTGTATGTTGAGTGGAAAGCTTGGAAGAGTGTGTGGACTCAAACAGTATACAGCAACCAGATTTGAATGACAGTTGGAGTAGATAGGGCATATGTTTGTTAGCTGGTGATGCAGCCATACTCAGAAGGTCTCGGAGGGCCTCGGAGAAGCTCCTAGCAGGGGTCAAAAGCACAGCCATCTTAATTCTGCCTGCCGGTATCAGAACTCCACTCTTGGTACAGGTGAAGGGACTCCTGAACCCCACAGGAACTGGAGTCAGGGGGCACTGTGAGAACTGCCCCTGAAGGATTCTTGTGAGCTTTGAGATCCCAACCTGGCAGGGTATGATTGCTGAGGAAACAATCAGGCAATCACCAAAGGCAACTAAGTTTGGAATAAGGACCATGGAGGTTGCCGGGTGTGCTCTCTGTCTCCTCAAAAACAAAAAACAAAACAAAACAAAACAAAACCCACAGTGCCACCTAGTGTCCTGACTACATATTGCAACATGCTGTCATCAAGAGCAAGGACTTCTGCTTGAAACAAAGGATGCAGTGAGAAGTGAAAAGGAGGATAAGGAATGGAAGAAGAAAAAAGAACACAAGAGGATGAACCAACATGCAAAACCAAAACAGAGGAACTCCCCAAAGGGACCATGAGGCAACTACTGCAGAAGACTCCACCTATAAAGAATTAATGGACTCAGCTTGCCGCACATAGCACAGTGGTTACAGCACCCGCCACATACACCAGATTTGGCAGGTTCGAAACTGGCCTGGGCCAGCTAACCTACAATGACAACTGCAACAAAAAATAGCTGGGCATTATGGCAGGCCCCTGTAGTCCCAGCTACTCAGGAGGCTAAGGCAAGAGAATCACTTGAGCCCAAGAGTTTGAGGTTGCTGTGAGCTATGATGCCATGGCACTCTTACCAAGGGTGACATAGTGAGACTTTGTCTCAAAAAAAATAAAAAAGAATTAATGGACTTAACAGAAAGGGAATTTATTTATTCATTTATTTATTTTTGAGACAGAGTCACACTTTGTCAACCTCAGTAGAGTACACTAGCATTATAGCTCACAGCAACCTCAAACTCAGGCTCAAGTGGTTCTTTTGCCTCAACCTCCCATGTAGCCAGGACTGCAGGCACCTGCCACAATGTCTGGCTATTTTTAGAAATGGGATCTTGCTTTTAGGCTGGTCTCAAACCTGTGAGCTCAGGCAATCCACCCACCTCAGCCTCCCAGAGTGCTAGGATTACAGGTGTGAACCATCATGCCCAGCCTTCAGGAAGAGAATTTAAAATATGGATGATAAAGACAATAAAAAGAATGGATGAGAAAATGGAAAAACAGAACAAAAAGTTGGAAAAAAGATATATATAGAATATAGAAAGGATATGGCAGAGCTTAAGGAAATGGAGACAATCAGAATGTGAAGATGCAGTAGAAAGTATCAAAAATACGTTAGACCATGGAGAAGAAAGAACCTCAGAGGTAGTGGATAAAGTTTTCTAGTTAACCAAGGTAGTTAAAGAGGCAGAAAACGAGGGAGAGAGCAGAACAGGTGCTTAGAGAATTACGAGTCTCCGTGAAGTATTCTAACATATGAATGATAGGGATTCCTGAAGGGGAAGAAGATTATCCTAAAGGAATGGAAGCCCTACTGGAGACGATCGTAAATGAAAACTTTCCAAGACCTAGAAACATTTCATTCAGATGGATATTGAACCCTGGGTCATCTCAACTCAAACAGATCTTCTTCAACACAGATTGGAATGAACCTGTCCAAAGTCAAGATGAAAGAAAAAAATTCTGCAAGCAGCCAGGAGTAAGCACCAACTGACCTACAGAAGCAGAGCCATTAGGATGACAGCAGACTTTTCAGCTGAAACCTTCTAAGCCAGAACAGCATGGTTATCCACTTTCAACATTCTTAAACAAGACAATTTCCAGCCCAGAACTCTATCCTGCTAATCTAATCTTCAAAATTGATGTAAAAATCAAATCTTTTGTGGATATACAAGCACTGAGGAAATCTGTCACAACAAGACCATCTATACAGGAAATACTTAGACCTAGTCTCAACACTATCACAATGGACCACCAGCAAAATAAACACCCAGAAGCTAAAGGTCAAAACTTAGCTTCCACAATGGCGCAAAGGATAAAACTTCACAGTGGACTCTCACAAAATAAGATGAATAGAACTCCACCACACTTATCAATAAATTCTCTCAATAAAACAGACTAGATGATTAGATAAAAAGCACAACCCATCTATATGCTGTCTCCAGGATACACACCTAGCCTTGAAGGACAAATCAAGACTCAGGTTTAAGGGATGGAAAACAGTATTTCAAGCAATGGAAATCAGAAGAAAGGAGGAGTTACAATCTTATTTTCAGATACTAGCAGATTTAAAGCAACTAAAGAAAGGCAAAGATGGACACTTTATACTGGTCAAAGGAACAATACAACAAGAAGACATTTTAATTTTAAATATTTATGCACCCAACTAAAATGCTCCCAGATTTCTGAAACAGGCCTTGAGGGGTCTGAGCAATGTGATATCCCATAAAACAATAATAGTCAGGGACTTTAATACCCCTCTGGACAGAAGGGTATTAAGCTGGACAGATCCTCTAAGAAAAAACTAATCAAAGATACAAAGTACTTAAATGTGACCCTAGAACAAATGGGATTAATAAACATATGCAGAACACACCATCCCAAAGCTAAGGGAATTTACATTTTTCTTGTCAGCCCGTGGTATATACTTCAAAATTGATCACATCCTAGAATACAAATCAAACCTAAGCAAAATTAAAAGAATATACAAGTTATACCTTGTATCTTCTCAGACCACATGGCAAAGGTAGAACTCAACTCCAACAAAAACGTTAATCCCCACACCAAGACATGGAAATTAAATAACCTTATGCTGAATAATAGTTGAGTTCAGGAAGAGATAAAAGAGGAAATCGTTAAATTCCTCAAAGATAACAACAATGAAGACCCAACTTAGCAAAACCTGTGGGATACACAGCACACACAGTCTTAAGCGGGAAATTGATTACATTACATGCCTACATTCGAAAAACAGAAAGCGCATCAACAAACTCAAGAACCATCTTATAGAATTGGAAGAAGAACAATCTAATCCCAAACCCAGCAGAAGAAAAGAAATAACCAAAATTAAATCATAAATTAATGAAATTGAAAACAAAAGAATCATTCAGAAAAATTAATGAAACAAAATTTGGTTTCCCAAAAAGATATATAAAATTGATAAACCTTTGGACAGGTTAACTAGAAACAGAAAAGTAAAATCTCTAATAACTTCAATCAGAAATGATAAAGAGGAAATAACAGATGCCACAGAGATACAAGAGATCATCTCTGAGTACTACAAGAAACTCTATGCCCAGAAATCAGGCAATGTGGAGAAAAGGGATCAATACCTGGAATTACACCCTCTCCCTAGACTTAATGAAGAAGAAATAGATCTCCTAAGCAGACTGATTTCAAGAAGTAAAATCGAAGAAACAATTTTAAAAAAGCCCTGGTTCAGATGGCTTCACACCAGAATTCTATCAAGCCCTCAAAGAGGAGCTGTTACCCATACTGCAGAAATTGTTCCAAAAACTTGAGAAGGAAGGAATCTTTCCCCAACATCTGGGAAGCAAACATCATCCTGATACTAAAATCAGGAAAAGATCCAACTAAAAAGGAGGATTTCAGACCAACTTCAATAACGAATATAGATTCAAAAATTCTCAACAAATCTTTGGCCAACAGATTATAGCTACACATTAAAAAGTTCATTTATCACGATCAAGTAGGTTTCATCCAAGGGATGTAAGGCTGGTTTAACATCTGCAAGTGCATTCATGTAATTCACCATATCAACAGAAGCAAAAGCAAAGACCATATGATTGTTTCAATGGATGCAAAAAAAGCATTTGATAAAATTCAGCATCGTTTTGTAGTTACAACACTTAAGAATATAGGCATAGGTGGCAATTTCTAAATCTGATCGAAGCCATCTACTACAAACCCACAACTAATATACTGAATGGAGTATAACTGAAAGGTTTTCCACTTAGAACTGAACCAGACAAGGTTGTCCTCTATCGCCACTACTATTCAACATAGTGCTAAAAGTTCTAGTCAATACAATTAGGCAAGAAAGGGAAATAAAAGGCAGTTTCATCCAAACTGGGTGAAACTCTCCCTCTTTGCCAATAATATGATCTTATACTTAGAGAACTCCAAAGACTCAATGCCAAGATTCCTGGAAGTGATCAAAAATACAGTAATGTCTCAGAATATAAAATCAGTGTACACAAACAATAGCCTTTATATATACAAATAACAACCAAGATGAGAAGCTAATCAAGGACACAATTCTCTTCTCATTGACTTCAAAGAAAATGAAATACCTAGGAATATACCTAACAAAAGAGGTAAAGGACCTCTATAAAGAAAATTATGAAACCCTAAGAAAATAAATAGTAGAAGATATTAACAAATGGAAGAACTTACCATGCTCATGGCTGGGAAGAATGCACATTGTAAAAATGTCTACACTACCCAAAGCAATCTACCAATTCAATGCAATCCCCCTTGAAATACCATCATAAGACCTTCAAGAATTGGAAAAATAGGCTTGGCGCCCGTTATTCAATGTGTAGGGTGCTTGCCACATACACTGAAGCTGGCGGGTTCATGCCTGGCCCAGGCCTGCTAAACAACTGCAACCAAAAAATAGCCAGGTGCTGTGGTGGGCGCCTGTAGTCCCAGATACTTGGGAGGCTGAGGCAAGAGAATCACTTAAGCCCAAGAATTTGAAGTTGCTGTGAGCTTGTGAAGCCGCAGCACTCTACCGAGGATGACATAGTGAGACTCTGTCTCAAAAATAAATAAATAAAAGAATTGGAAAAATAATTCTTCATTTTGTACGGAACTGGAAGAAACTCTGTATAGCTAAGGCAAAAACAAAGCCAGCGGTATCATCCTACCAGACTTTCAGCTATACTACAGGGCCATAGTGATCAAACTAGCATGGTATTGGCACAAAAATAGAGACATTGACATTTGGAACCAAATGGGAAACTATGAGATGAAACTAACCTCGTAGCCACCTGATCTTTGATAAACCAAACAAGAACATACACTGGGGAAAAGAATCCTATTCAATGAATGGTGCTGAGAGAACTGAATAACCGCATGTAAAATACTGAAACTGGACCCCCACCTCTCACCACTTACAAAAATTGATTCAAGATAGATAAAATATTTAAATCTAAGGCATGAAACAATAAAAATCCTCAAAGAAAGTGGGGGTAAACACTTGAGGATATTGGTCTGGGGAAAGATTTTATAAAGACTTCTGTGGCAATTGCAACAACAACAAAAATAAACAAATAGGACTTAATTAAACTGAAAAGCTTCTGTACAGCGAAGGAAACAACAACCAAAGCAAATAGACAACCTTCAGAATGGGAAAAGATATTTGCATGTTATGAATCAGACAAAACTTAATAACTAGGATCCTTAGAGAATTCAAATTAGTCACCAAAAAATGCTCAACAATCCCACGTGTCACTGGGCAAGAGTAGAGCCTTCTCTAAAGAAAACAGATGAATGGCTGACAAGCTGAAAAAATGCTCATCGTCCCTAATCATCAGAGAAATGCAAATCAAAACTACCCTGAGATATCACCTAACTCCAGTGCAAATGGCCTGCATTACAAAGTCTCAAAGCTGCAAATACTGGCATGGATATGGAGAGAAGGGAACAGTTTTACACTGTTGGTGGTATTGTAACCTAATACAACCTTTTTGGAAGGAAGTATGGGGAATCCTCAAGGAACTCAAATTATACCTCCCATTTCATCCTGCAATCCCATGACTAGGCATTAGAAGAAAAAAAAATCCTTTTATGGAAAACGACATTTGCACTAGACTGTTTATTGCAGCTCAATTTACAATGACCAAAATGCAGAAAAAGCCTAAATGCCCACCAACTGAGGAATGGATTTACAAGCTGTGGTACATGTATACCATGGAATACTATTCAGCCATTAAAAAAGATGGAGACTTCACATCTTTTGTGTTAACCTGGATGGAGGTGGAACACATTCTTCGTAGTAAAGCATCACAAGAATGGAGAAGTAGAAATCCAAAGTACTCTATTCTAATATGAAGGTAGTAGATCAACTAATACACGGAGGGGACGGGGAATGAGCAAGTAGGGAGAGGGGAGGATGCATGGGTCATGGTGTATGGCACAACTGTTGGGGGTGGCACACAATTATAAGAGGAACTTTATCTAACAAAAAAAAAGGTAGAAAAAAAAGAATAGAATTACCATATTATTCACCAATTCTTTGTTTTGGTGTATACCCAGAAGAATCGAAAGCAAGTTCTCTAAGAGATAGCTGTATACCCATGTTCATAGCTGCCTTATTCACAATAGCTAAAATATGTAAACAACTCAGTGTTCACCAATAGATGAATGGCTAAACAAAATGTCAAAATATACATACAATGGAATATTATTCAGCCTTTAAAAGAAAGGAGATTCTGTGATATGCTACAATATGGATGACCCTTGAGAATAATACGCTGAGTGAAATAAGCTATTCACAAAAAGCCAAATAGTGTATGATTCCACTCACATGAAGTACTCAGGGTAGTCAAAACATGGAGACAGTAGAATGGTGGTTGCCGGGGGCTAATGGGGTTAATGGGGAATTACTGTTTAGTGGATATAGAGTGTCAGTTTTATAAGATGAAGAATTATGAAAATGTATGGTGGTAATGGTTGCATAACAGTTTGCTAATGTATTTAATGCTATCAAAGTATACATACTTAAAAATGGTTAAGATAGGAACCTTTATTTGTATTTTACCACAATAAAAATATTTAGAGAAAAAAATGCCCATACTACAAAATGCCTTCTTACATTTAAGCAAATCTTTACTGTTACTCAAAATAAAACAAACATAGATATTTTTGTTTTAAATCAATGAGTAGTAAAAGGCTAGAATGTTGTCTCAGGGCATGGGGGGGCTTTGTTCTGATTTGCTTACTGCATTCCCATAATGCCTAGAGCAGGGCCTACCACGTAGTAGCTACTCTCTGTACATCCCCCTTTTCTATTGCTAATATTGTTTATGTTTTCTCTTTTCTCTTGATTCTATTGCTATAGGCTTATCCATTTTAGTAATCTTTTCAAAGGACCAGCTTTAGGTTTTCTTGATCAACTCAGTTTCTTAGCTTTGTGGGATTTTTAAGTTTTTGTATTTCTCTATTATTTTTTATTAATTTCTTCTATTTCTTTGTTTTATTCTGTTGTTCTTATTGTTCTAAATTCTTTAAGTGAAAACTAAGTTTATTTTCTGTCTTTATTGTTTTCTAGTAAAGATATTTAAGGTCAGATGGCTGGGTGTGATGGCTCACACCTGTAATCCTAGCACTTGGGAGGCCAAGGTGGGTGGATTGCCTGAGCTCATGGATTCAAGACCAGCCTGAGCCAGAGCGAGACCTCATCTCTAAAAATAGCTGGGTGTTGTGGTGGGTGCCATTAGTCCCAGCTACTCAGGAGGCTGAGGCAAGAGAATCACTTGAGCCGAAAAGTTGGAGGTTGCTATAAGCCTGGATGCCATGGCACTCTATTGAGGGCGACAGAGTGAGACTCTGTTTAAAAAAAAAAAAGATATTTAAGGCTGTAAGTTTTTCTCCTCACTTTGGCCCCATGAGTTTGAATGTATATATATTGTATAGTTGTCCCAATGTTTTTTGGGCATTTACTTGTAAATCATTTGTGTTTTACATTTTTACTTTCCTTGCAACCCAAGAGTTAGTTAGAAGTGCATTTTAAAATTTATAGGTCTGTAGATTTGGGGGAGAAGTTGATATTATGTTAATATTTAATAATACATTATGGTAACTGATTATAGCTTGTGTGATAGCAGCTTTGTGGATTTTTTACAGTATTTCATTTGTTACCTAAAACGAGGGTCCACAAAGTGTAACCTGTAGGTCAAATTGTTCAGGGGCCTGTATTTTTTTTTTTTTTTTTTTTTTTGTAGAGACAGAGTCTCATTTTATTGCCCTTAGTAGAGTGCCATGGCATCCAGGCTTATAGCAACCTCCAACTTTTCGGCTCAAGTGATTCTCTTGCCTCAGCCTCCTGAGTAGCTGGGACTAATGGCACCC
>CAUYRH010166113.1:0-17639 GCA_963574655.1 Perodicticus potto | reverse complement strand
TCACCCTGGATAGAGTGCCGTGGCATCACAGCTCACAGCAACCTCCAATTCCTGGGCTCGAGTGAGTCTCCTGCCTCTGCCTCCCAAGTAGCTGGGACTACAGGCGCCTGCCACAACGCCCGGCCATTTTTTGGTTGCAGCCGTCATTGTTCCTGGGCTGGATTTGAACCCACCAGCTCAGGTGTACATGGCTGGCACCTTAGCCCATTGAACCACAGGCGCCCAGCCAAGCCTAGTGCTTTGAGAGGCCAAGGCAGGAAGATTGCTTGAGGCCAGGAGTCTGAGATCAGGTCTGACCAAGAGTAAGACCCTGTCTCTGCAAAAAATAGAAAAATTATCTAGATATGGTGACATGCACTTGCAGTCCCAGCTGCTCGGGAGGCTGAGTGAGAAGGATGACTTGAGCCCAGGAATCTGAGTTTGCTGTGAGCTATGAAGACACCATTGCACTTTAGCCCAAGTAACAGAGCAAGATACTATCTCAAAAAAGAAAGGAATAGTCGGGCGCGGAGGCTCAGGCCTGTAATCCTAGGTGGGTGGATCGCCTGAGTTCATAAGTTCAAGACCAGCCTGAGCAACAGCGAGACCCGGTCTCTAAAAACAGTCCGGCATTGTGGCAGGCACCTGTAGTCCCAGCTCCTTGGGAGCCTGAGGCAAGAGGATTGTTTGAGCCCAACAGTTTGAGGTTGGGGTGAGCTACAACACCACGCCACTCAACCCCAAGTGAGACTTTGTCTCAAAGAATAAAATAAGTAAATAAAATAAAACCTAAAATGTAATTGTATGTTTTTCCATTAATGTAAATACAATAATTACTTTGACCACTCTTTTTTCTGAGAATCATTATGCTAATTTAATTTACAAAAATAATAATATAGAATACACTAACATTTTTATCATAAAATACTATTTTTTGAACATATGAACAATTATTAAAGTGTAGTTACTTTTTTTTTTTTTTTGCAGTATTTGGCTGGGGCAGGGTTTGAACCCGCCACCTCCAGTGTATGGGGCTGGCGCCCTACTCCTTTGAGCCACAGGCGCCACCAAGTGTAGTTACCCTTTGTAGCTACGATCTAAGAAAGAAAGATCAAAGGAGAGGCATACTGTAACAATTTCTCCCACCATTCTTTTTTCTTAAATGTAATCATTTTAGGGGATTACTGTAATTTTTTTAAAGAATCGAAAGGAACATAACCCAATTTTAGTCAAAAAATTTCAATAATTGGTACTCAACATAAGTCTCTTATTTGAATGAAAAAATTAATTTTCCAATAATCCGTGTGTGTGTGTGTGAGAGAGAAAGAACAAGAGGAGAGAAGAGAGAGAAACAAAGTGTGTGTGGCAGCCACTAAGGATTTCTTTCCATTGCGTTTTTTCATTTGTTTTAGTTCTAGGAATTTTGTTTCTAACGGTGACTTTAGACACAGGCTGACTTATCTTCATTTTTCTAGGAATAAACTTCATAACAAGAACTAAGAAGGATTCAAGCCAGGTCTCATAATGCTTTTTGTTTTTAAACACATGGATGCTACTGATTTCTGCTTCCTAATCTATCCTAGAATTCAACTGCTCTCACATTTGTATCAATCCTTTGTATTACATCATAATGGCATCATTGGAATAGACAGACACATATTGAGCTAATAACGAAAATGCCCAAGTTTTGCTTGAGAATAATAGTAGACTATTGGACCATATCTACAATTTAAATTATTAAAATGGAGCCCTAGTTTGAGAGAGTTAGTGAAATATAGTTATCTGGAAAGTGGCAAATGCATGATAAAAAGGTTATTTTTGTCTATCTCAATCTCTTCGTTTTCCATTCATTCTTGACACGTGAGTTCGATCAGCATACCGTTTAAATTACAGCTACAATGAAACTTAAAAAAAAATGAAAACAGCTTGTAAAATTATGAAGATAATGTAACTCAAGTAGCTATTCTCATCAACATAAGAAAGTTTTGAAAAATATATATAAGAAAGTTTCCTATTTTTGAATTAAAAATCTAGTCAAACTGCCTCCCCAACTAACCCTTTCTTTCCCTTCTACTTCCTACAGTTTATCATTTTTATTTTTATTTTTATTTTTGAGACACAGTTTCACTTTGTCATCCTTGGTAGAGTGCCGTGATGTCCTAGCTCACAGCAACCTCCAACTCTTGGGTTCAAGTGATCCTCTTGCCTGAGCCTCTCAAGTAGCTTTGTGATAGACAGGTATTCACCACGAAGCCTGGCTATTTTTGTAGAGATGGGCTCTCAGTCCAGCTCGGTCTCGAACTCCAGAGCTCAGTTTACCATTTTCATTGATAGCTTTCCAGTCTTTAGAAAATGATTTAGATAGTTAAGAGTTCACTACAAATTTGACTCAAACATATTAAAGAAACACACCAACCAATATGAAAACAATATAGTTCTCATCCTGAGAAAGAGACTCTCAATAGGATAAATGACAACCCGATACCAAGAAATAACTCAACTAACCGCGGAAGACAACTCACCTATTTGTTCAGATCACTGTCTCACTTTTCTCCATTTTTCTACCCAGCACTTTTAATAACCTGGCACACCACAGCTTGCCTGTGTGCTGTCTTTTCTCCCTGTTACTCAACGTTAAGCTCCATCAGAACAGGAACTTTGATAAACTTTTATTTTCTTGCCTGGAACACATAAATGTTTTGTACATATCAGTTAAATGAATAAATAAGTTAGAAATTGGATGGTTGAATAAAACTATATTTGTTGAAAAGATTTCTAAAATGTCTAGTTAGCATGGCGAAGTTCTAGTTGTGATTGAGTTTCATATTCCTTTTTAGGTTCATAATTCTGAGTATCATTTCTCATTATATAGGATAATATGCATGTCATAAGAATTAGGGTAAAATCCATACTGACTTCATCACTGACCCTGTTTTGAATAAATCTTCAATCTGAATGTGGTTTCTTATAATTGGTCAATTTCCCTGAAAAGCAAGCAAGTAAAAATATATTGATTAATTGAAAACTGTAGTTAATTGGGTTTTTACTAAATACTGGCATAGAGTAGGCACTCAATATTTGTCAAATATGTGAACTCTGGTTAGTTAAAGTAGAGTTATTTTGTTTTTAGTTTCTCAAATAAGAAGAAAAATTTTCAATTAAGTATGTGATGTGCAGGATCGTAAGAACATACACAGCAGACAAGTAAGGGATTTCAAAAATATCTCAGATTTTTCTAATTCCCTTTTTCTTTCTTATCTTCCTTTCCCATTTTACTTCCTTTGCATTCCCTGTACTTCCCTTTCTTTCTTGTAAAATTCAGTACCAAATCCTTGAGGTACGTACACGTATGGCAGCCATCTACAGGTGGTGTGGGGACACAGCCCTGGCAGTCCAAGAGCAGCCTTGGCCCGGTGCCGGGGCTCACACCTTTAATCCCAGCACTCTGGGAGGCTGAAGTGGGAGGATCGCTGGAGCTCACGAGTTGGAGACCAGCCTGAGCCAGAGTGAGACCTCATCTCTAAAAACAGCCGGGCATTGTAGCACCTGTGGTCCCAGCTACTTGGGAGACTGAGGCAAAAGAATCACTTAAGCCCGAGAGTTTGAGGTTGCTGTGAGCTGTGACACCACGGCACTCTACCCAGGGTGACAAAGTGAGACTATGTCTCAAAATACATAAATAGATAAATAAATAAATAAATAAAATATATCAAGGGCAGGCTTGGAGCTCACATGGGGTGAGCGGGGCCCCTGGCGGGGGAGGGTAAGGTGTGTAGCACAACAGGATATTTATTAGTTACACGCAGGATGAGTCATCAAAGAAGAAAATACAGTAAAGACAACGAGAGACAGAGTCTTCATAATTACAGAAAGATAGAAACTATCTAGGACCCCGTGGTAGGTTTCTGGAAATGGGAGTATCAGTGTTTCACAGATATAGACATACAGTAGAACCTCTTTGAAGACCCAAGGGACTGTAACAAACTGGTCAGCATATGGTCAAAACTCTTGGTCCATGTACAAGTCTAGGCCTACCGTACGGCTACACACAGGTGGTGAATGTCCAGTCCGTGAAAATCAGGTCAACTTCAGCAGGTGGTCAGTGTAGGAGGTGGTCAACTAGGTTGGATTGCTCTGTGTAGAAATAATTACAGATGTTAATATGCTGATAGGTACCTAGGTGGGTTTCTTACATACATTTCCTTGGTTCTGAATCTTGAGATTGATAATACTCTCAAAATAACAGGCATAGTTTTCTCCCAGGTCTTAGTTTCTAAATACTATTCTCCACTAAAATAAACTAAATTCCTTAGTGATATAACGGATCCCAGGGCTGGGGCATAAAAAATGCAAAATGAGCCAGGAATATTGCTATTGTGCAAATGTATCGAAATACTCAAACTATGCTAGGGGTATGTCAAAGAAAGAAGTGAAATTAAAGAGAATCACACTGGCCACATCTGAGACAAGAATAATAACAACAGATTATAACCCATTGGATAAAACGAAAATCCATCAGTCCAAACTGGCATAAATACATAAATAAATTAGTAAAAAGCAAATGTACTTCTCTTCAATATACCTAGAGAAGAAGGAAAAAGAGGAATTTTGCAGTGATCGTGTTAATCATGAGATCAATATTAACATCACACGTGATGTGCCAGCTAACAGGATGCTCTGAGATGAAGATTGCATCACTTTTGCAATATTCATGAAAAAAATAACTTGAATCTAATAATGAGAAAGCAGAAGACAAATCTAAAACAGGGAGCATGTTACAAAACAACTAACTTGTAATCTGGGAAGTGTCAAATTCATGAAAAGCAGAGGAAACTTTCCAGATTGGAAGACTGAAGAGGCATTATAACTAAAATGCAATTCTTTTTTTCTTTCTTTATTTTTTAAAACAGAGTCTTACTCTGTCACCCTGGGTAGAGTGCTGTGGCGTCATAGCTCACATTAACCACAAACTCTTGAGTTCAAAAGATGTTCTTGCCTCAGTTTTTCTATTTTTAGTAGAGACGGCTTCTTGCTCTTACTCAAGCCAGTCTTGAATGCCTGACCTCAGGAAATCCACCCTTCTTGGCTGTCCAGAGTGCTAGGATTTATAGGCATGAGCCACCTCAGCTAACCCTAACTGTAGTTCCTAATTCTGGGTTGGATATTTATGCTATAAAGGATATTACTGAGACAAGTGAAAATGTGAATGGGACCTAAGAATTATACTTGGTATAATTATGTACCAAGTATAAATACCAATATAGTATTATACCAATACTAACTTTCTGATTTTAGTGGTTGTATTTTAGTTATAAAGGAAAACGTCCTTGTTTGTAGGAAATATATGTTAAAGTATTCAGGAGTAATGGGCATTATGTTGGCAAATTACTCTCAAATAATTCAGGACAGATGTTATTTGTCCTTACAGCATTTTTGTGACTTGAGATTGTTTCAAAATAAGAAAATTTGTCTGAGTGTTGTGGCTCATGCCTGTAATCCTAGCACTCTGGGAGACCGAGGTAGGTGGATTGTTTGACCTCAGGAGTTCCAGACCAGCCTGAGCAAGAGACACCATCTCTACTAAAAATAGAAAACCAACTGGGTATAGTGGTTCTACACTTGTAAGTCCACCTACTAGAGAGCCTGAGGCAAGAGGATCACTCAAGCCCAAGAGTTTGAGGTTGCTGTGAGCTGTGACACCACAGCACTCCAGGACCACAGACTAAGACTCAGTCTCAAAAAAAAAAAAAGGAAAAAGAAAAAGAAAAAAATTTCAGATTCAGTACTTTATATGAAATGTTGTCACAATACTAAAATAGTTTCAGGTTAGTTTATAGAAAAGTCTTTTGTTTTTCACAAAAATTTATAATATCGTTTGCCATGATCTGAATGTTTAAGTCCCTCCAAAATTCATGTTGAAATTCTTACTCCACACATGATGGTATTTAAGGGCCAGGCCTTTGGGAGATGATTGGATCATGAGTTTGGAGGGACTCGAGGCTGTGTAAAGAGAGACCCCTCATCCCTCCTAACATGTAAAGCTAAAGTGAGAAAGCTCTACTGATGGGGAGGTGAGTCCTCAACAGAATCTTGGACTTCCCAGCCTCTAGAACTGTACGGAATAACTTTCTGTAGTTTTTAAGCCATGCATCTGATAGTATTTTGTTACAGTAGCCCAAACAGATTAAGACACGTTTAAAGTATATAATGCACAGGGATCTCCCCAGTCTTTAAAATTGAAGTGTTAAAATAATGAAGAAAGGCAGTATTCTTTGTGAGAGTTCTAGTGAAAACAATTACGACCACTCAGACTTGGTTCTGATGGTTATGGTAATGATTTTCTGGGTTTTTTTTTTTTTTTTTGGTCTTATATTAAAGCCTTTTCATATACTTTGTTTAGTAGGAAGGAGCCAAATATGTACAATCAATATTAAAATAAAAAGAATATTATCTAAATAGAAAATCACAATTCTTCCCTAGGGGAAGAAAGCTTAGTAGAAATATTATACGGACAGGCAACACTTTCATATTTACTCATATCACCACACTATCACTGTTTTCAAATAACATGGAAAAAAAGAGATTACATTGTTCTCTGCCTGTATAAACTTACGAATTCTCACAAGAGTGTGCCTTGCTGCCATGCTGGACAAGACTCCCAGGATGGTACTGAAGCTATCACCACATCTATTCAATGTCATCAGTGTCTGGATGTGCAAAAAAATAACCAAAATTAGAACAGCGAGTAGATGTATAGAGTGGAGGTTGAATATGCTGCCAAAGATATATTTGCTCAAAAAGTATATTGGTACACTTGGGGCAACTGAAAATTTTTCTTTAAAATATGAAAGTATATATAATAATTTCAGAAATTAAGGCATTGAAATATTCAGTTTGTCAATATGGAATTTAAAAATTAATTTTTTTAATAAGCTCATATATTAGAGTAAACTTGTCTGTGATCGCTTTATTAGCTAGTCAATCTAGTATTAATTTCTATCATAGCCAACACTTGTAGTATCTAGAATGTTGTCCTTATAACTCCCTTACCAGGGTGCAGATCACAGAGGTTGATTCTCTTTCCCTAAAGACAAACATGTTTAAAGGAGACTGTCTTTTTAATATGCCATTGCATGTTTGGGGGAAATATGCTTTATTCTATTGTGAAATCGAGTTGAGGCATAAGGGATTTGGAGTACAACTGAAGAGCAGGTAATAAGCCCAGGGATATCTATTGGCCCTTCACAGAAAAGATGTTACCATCACTAAGCATCTGCCAGCTGGCAGGACTTCCTCCCAGTCAGGCCTGGTGGCGTGCTGATACTACCAAGAAATAATAGGAAGGCTTCTTGGACTTCATGTTCTCTTTCCTAATGTGTGAGCAAACTATCTTTTCACAAATATTATGATTTGAAGAAATTGATGGTATTCATTTAAGAAGATCCATTCATGAAAAGGCTGAGAACTCCATCTTCCTGAGGCCAAGTTAGGCTAAGATACGAATGCATTGTACTGGGTTCAAAATCCAATTTTCTTGCTTTATAGCTATGGAAGCTTAGGCAAATTCCTTAATCTCTTTTTGCTCCTCATTTTCTTCATATATAAAATGAGAGGAATAAGAATACCCACATAAAAAAAAAAAGAACACCCACATGATTATGAGCATTAAATGAGACAACATATATAAGTAGCTTAAAGTTGTATCTGGGACATTGACAACACTTACCAATTACGAGCTATGGTTATAATTATTGGAGATAAGAACACAGAGAAAAATATCAACCAAAAATGTAAACTATTTAAGAAATCAGTGATTTCTTAGAACACATTTTGGGAATTCTCTGAATGAATATCTTTACTGACATGTACCTGACACAGTATTAGAGCACACACAAAAAAGTTTTTTTAAAAATTCATCTACATATTTAGGGCGGCACCTGTGGCTCAAAGGCGTAGGGCGCTGGCCCCATATGCTGGAGGTGGCGGGTTCAAGCTCAGCCCCGGCCAAAAACTGCAAAAAAAAAAGGTAGTAGTATTAGTAGTATTACTCACAAGATTGTTATAACAATTTAATTATAAAAATCCTTAGGGATCTGGCACTACTAATAAGCACCCCAAACCCTAGTTGTACTATTGTTAATAATCATTGTCATCAGCTATGATATAGTAAGTTCAGAGCAGAGTTTCAGAAATACATACAAGGGCATAATTATAATTTGATAATGTTATAAGAACGGAAGAGCTAACATTTCAAGCCATATTAAGAATGAACACAGGTTTTCCAGATGGAGAGGAGGGTGGAGCATTCACGGATTCCCCATGTGCTTTACCTAAACTTGACTTGTTTCCAAAAAGTCTCTGGGCCCACAGTTATTTCACTGAGAAACTGCTTTGGAATTGAGCATGTCCGCACAAACTAATCAATCAACAAGTAATTGAGCACCAGATCTGTGAAATATGCAGATGAAGTGCAGACAGCCTCCCAGCTGGTTTTCCCATATCCACAATCTCTTTTCTGTAGCAGACTTTTCATGAGGTTGAGTCACTAACCTCTCTAAGGTGCAGTTTTCATCATGCAGAACTACAAGGGACGCGAGGGGTTCTCGAATGCTTGTGGTATCGAGCCTGGATAACTCTGTGTAGATTTAAGGATTCTCCACAGTCTTACAATTCACAGTAGGGACACCAGCGCCAGCATCACCTGGCATTGGTTAGAAGTAGATAATCTCACACCTCCATCCAGACCTACTAAATTAGGGTCTTCGTTTTAACAAGATCCCGAGGATTGCAAGTTAAGTTTGAGAAACACTTCTCTACAATATCCTGTAAGCTAAATCAGACAAAAATCACCAACTCATGACATAACCAATGGTCCCATCAAGAAGAATTCAATCTTTTTTTAAATGTATTTTTTATTAAGTCATTTGTACATATCATACATACATTTACGCCATTGGTGAAAGAAGAGTTAAATCTTTTCAGTTATTTCTCTGCATCCAAAGCCATCTCTTTGTTCATGCTCTTAATTCTATGAGTTAAGAATTAATTCTTGGCTCAGCGCCTGTGGCTCAACAGTCTAAGGCGCCAGCCACGTACAGCTGAGCTGGCGGGTTCGAATCCAGCCCGGGCCCGCCAAACAACAATGACGGCTGCAACCGAAAAATGGCCGGGCATTGTGGCGGGCGCCTGTAGTCCCAGCTACTTGGGAGGCCGAGGCAGGAGATTCGCTTTAGCCCAGGAATTGGAGGTTGCTGTGAGCTGTGATGCCACGGCACTCTATCCAGGGTGACAGCTTGAGGCTCTGTCTCAAAAAAAAAAAAAAAAAAAAAGAATTAATTCTTAATTCTTGGATACCTATATCTAAATCTCACCTATACTTGGAGGCCTGTAAAACTATCCTCCATATCAAGATAAAAAAGGAAACATCTTCCTTGAAACTAAGACTGTTTCAAACTGTACTCATTTTCCTGAATACTTCTTAAAACAAAATCAACACCATTTCATTCTTTTCTTTGTTATTCATTGAATAAGCGTTTCCTGTCCCTGCCATCAGTCGGCTCTTTGATGGTTCAGCAGAGATGCCTTTAGTTCCACAGGCCAGAGGAGCAAGTGGGTAGATATGAGGGTGCCACACCGTATTGGATAAGGCCACGTAATTTGTGCTTTTCTTGTTAAAGGTATTTAAACAAAGTAACATTGTGTAATATTGCTGGAGTATATTAAAATCTTCATGATATGAAATAGATTAAATATTTTGGCCAGGCATGGTGGCTCTTGTGACCTAGCACTCTGAGAAACCACAACAGGAGAATCCCTTGAGCTAAGGAGTTAAAGACCAGCCTGAGCCAGAAGAAGATCCTATCTCTAAAAAGTAGGAAAAGGTAGCCAGGTGTTTTGGCGAGTACCTATAGTCCCAGCTACTTGCGAGGCTGAGGCAGAAGGAAGGCTCGAAACTAAAAAATTGAGGCTGCTATGAGCTAAGCTGATGCCCAGGGAATCTCGCTTGGGTAACAGAGCAAGATGCTGTGTTAAAACCAAAAAAAGAAAGAAAGAAAAGAAATAGATTAAACATTTCAAGTGATAAGAACAAGGTACAGAAATATTGTGTTTTGTTTCATGCTAATTATCCCTCACATGTGATTGTAAGTTTTTTTTTTTTAATCAGGCAGCAAAATATCTTCATTCATTCAACAAATTCTAGAATTTTAAAATAGCTTCTATTTGTCCTTTTCTGACTTCTTACATTTTAGACCTGGAAGGCACTAAATAAATACTTGTTGATGGAAGACAGTCTTTGATCTCAAGCTGGGGATGGGTTTCCACACATGCGACAACAATTGCACAAATGTAGCCCTTTCCTCCCACTGCTGTTCATGACATCAGGAAACAGTTCACGAATTTGCAGTGACACTTTGGTTTACCGGTAGTATCTTTTGGATCAAAAAGTTCCTCTAGGGTGCCGCGGACGTTTGTTTCTCTATAGCTAATGTTTGCAACCGGCAGAGACCACGTTGGAGCAGAGCCAACCAAATGGAACTGGCTAGTAGTAAAAGCTTTTGTGGGTGAGCATGTTGGAAACAGGTTTCATGACCATTTGCTAGCAAAACCTCCACGGGAGGAATTTTAACATAAGCACATGTGAAGGTTGGATTTGAAGGAGGCTGGAGAGAAAGGGGAAATAAAATAATGAAGTATGTAACCGCCTATAGTCTTTAATAGTAAAAATAAAAGTTAGCTTTCTTGTTGTTGCAAAACTATTCCTCAGTTCTTTGGGTAAAAAGAGATGCTTCTGGGAGACAGCCAATGTTGTAAAGACCTCATGCTCCAAGCAGCGGCACTGGAATGCATTATGGTTCAATGTTACGCAAGACCTTTGTGGCCCCCTTGGTTCCTTCGGTGCAATTCGAGAGTGGGGGTCATATAAGGAAACGTAAAAACCAAACTAAGCAAAAACACTACTTCCAGCTAACATGCACTAAAACCTTACAAGATCTGATAGTAGATGAAAAGAGCACATTACTTTGACTCAGGAATCAGCAATTACTTTATATTTATCATCTTCGAATTGGTTACAACTTTCCTTTATCTTACTCAGTGATCTTGCTGAAGACAAGCTTTCCCACCCAATGTGCAATTTTCTCTTCAACTTTTAATTTCTCTGGATACAGAAGAAAAGCTCTGGACCCTTAATTGAGCAATTATTTCTTAAGTGAATGTAGAGTTTGAGGATAGTGCCAAAATCTTCCTTTCATCTAGAAAACAAGTCTGACCGAGGCAGCAGCTTAAGCTCTGTCTGCAGCACCTGGTTTGAGGCCGAGGAGCCAGATCAAGCCTGGAAGGGACCTCATTCTTTACCTCTGGTCACGCCCTGCATCTCCCTCGTTCATGAATGCATGCCAACTAGGACTGATTCACATGTCTCCTTGGAGGTTTTAGATAACTCTTCAGGAAGAACCGATTGTTTTTCTCATTTAGACTGTTTCTCCAGAGTAGAATTTGCAAACTTGTTGCTGAATATGCTGGTTTACAGATCATCACTGGGTTTCCATCCTGACACAAAGCACTGATACTGAAAAATTCATTAAGAAGCAAGTCATCTTAACTCCCAGATCTAAATTTGTGAGTGGGTCCACCACATTTACTATGACATTGCCCAATAATTTATTTGTTTTTTTTTATTTTTTTGAATTTTTTTTATTTTTTTTGCCCAATAATTGAAGCAACAGAAAGTAAAAAGTTCAACAGAAAGCTAACATTTCCCTGGAATATGACTATGCAAGGAACTTACTGCTTCATAGCTTGTGCCATGGTTTCAGCAATTCTAATTGTTTTAAGTGGTTTTTGTTTGTTTGTTTGTTTTTGTAATACTAGACTGTCTTAGATTTCTAAGACATTTACTCTGTCCTTTATGTAAGAAGTTTTCCATGCTTCCTTGATATGTATGTATTGACTTCTCTTTTAAAGGAAACTTCTCTTATTCTTTTAGCTACTTTTAAGGTTATAAAACTTCATCAAAAATGAGAAGTTAGGGGCAGCGCCTGTGGCTCAAAGAGTAGGGCACCAGCCCCATATGCCAGAGGTGGCAGGTTCAAACCCAGCCCTGGCCAAAAACTGCAAAAAAAAAAAAAAAAAAAAAAGAATGAGAAGTTAGATTTTTCCTTTGTTTGTTTGTTTGTTTGAGGCTCACTTTGTCACCCTTGGGTAGAGGTGGTGTAGCATCGTTCTTTACAGCAACCTCAAGCCCTTGGGCTCAAGCCATCCTCTTGCCTCAGCCTCCTGAGCAGCTGGCACTACAGGCCACCCTGCCCAGTTATTTTTAGAGACAGGGTCTCGCCCTTGCTCGGGCTGGTCTTGAACTCCAGAGCTCAAGCAATCCTCCCACCTCGGCCTACCAGTGTGCTAGGATGACTGGTGTGAGCCCCTGTGCCCAGCCTAAGAAATTCATTTTTCAATAACAACCTTTTGAACATAGCCTGCTTATACTGAGCTCAACTGAATTTAAAAAATATATAAGATCTGTATTTTAAATAATCTTTTTATGTTTGGTTAAGTCTTGATCACTGTAATTAATCATCGGTAATACATAAGATATGATCTAGAAGTTGCTTTTTTAAATCTCAGACTGATAAACCAGCTCCAGTAAGCATCTTTTTGGTTGTCTCCTTTAATGAAAATATTACTAGACACTACTAAAAAGTGATTGAAAAAACATACTGAAATATTACTGCCAGCTACTGGACTAAAACTTCTCATCAGAGAACTATCATAACTTTAGGATAAAGTGTTTGCTCTCTAAATACAATTTTTTTCAGCCGTTAAAATTGTTAGGAAGCTCTTAGATCACTCTGCTTCTTAATTACAGTTAAAAAAACTTTTATTACACAGTATCATACTAAAATACAGTCACTGTAAAACTCAAAACATTTGTGAAAATATCATTAGCTGACATTTTAAATCAGAATTCAAGACAGTTTGACTATTCCTTCTATGCCCACAAGAGTTTTTTCCTGGTCTTTACAAAGCGTTAAAGTGATTTGTCCAACAATGTACGTTTAATAGTCACCCAAGTGACAGCAACATTTTAATGCATCATGCTTTTACTTCTCATTAAAATTGCTGTATTCCTGAAACTTGCCCACATTTTCTTTATGCTTGGCCCTTCACTTATGTCTGATACTCTACAGTTTTCCTCCTATATCAGATTCTCCTTTGTCTTTAGTATTTTCTTCCATATTTAGTATTTTCCTTAGTTTTCTTACCGGTATTCAAGGATTAGGAAAAGGATCTTTGATGTGCAGACCAAAGTATATCCAGATAAAAGGTAAATAATCCAATAGGCTGTGGAAGAGGGTGGATATTTGAACATCAGAGGTTGTTTTTCTTCATGTGTTCACTCTCCTATTCAGGTTAGGTGAGCCAAGGTAGTAACTGGCTGGAGTGAGTTTTGAATTGCTGAAAAACTTCTAAAAAAGGAACAGCGACAAAAAGTAATAAATGAAGTGGGAAAGTCCAAATGTATCTTCTTATCAAGTCTTATACTTGTCCAACAGTTATAAGCCTCTCTGAAAACATTTAGATGTGTGGGTGGAGGCAAGTTGCCCATTAAATTGTAAGAGGTGTTATCAGATTCATCAGGACTTAGTTGTAAATTTGACTGCACAGTTTGGCTCATAGAGGAATGAGGAGGAAATATCTGATTAAAGTGTGCATTGCTGCTGAGGCAACTGAATGTTGCCATAGCAATTGAGATGAAATGTGCAAGAAGAGAGATAATTAAATCTAACCCCTTTAGTAGTTTTGACAGTCAATGTTCTGCCAATAGAAAAAGTTATCTACCGGTGTTAAGATAAAACACATTCCTCACAAGAACATCTCCCTACTAGCATTTTGTTGTTCCTTTTCTAAATACAGTGCTTTAGGTGTCTAATTTGAATGTTCTCTTTTAATAATCAAATACCGTTTTGACCTTGGTCTGCAACAGCCTAGAATTTCTGCTGGTTTATTGTATCGTGGGAGCAGACATCTATAAAAAATATCCAATGTTTTCAACCCTCTAGTTCTTAAAAAAAAAAAAAAATAGTATGCTAAAGCCAAAGCTGTCACATTTGAGCTTGGAATTTATAATATCTAGAACGTGCTGCCCTCTTCAGGAGCTGATGCCTAAAAATGCTTTTTTTTAAAAAAAAAAAAAAAAAAGGAGATTAGAAACTATAAATATGAGTTGTACTGTCAAAAGTTGTATTAATATTTCTTTAGGAATAAGTACCACATATAACAAAATACTTCTAAGTTTCAACTTTATCCCTTATAGCTTGCATTACAAAAAATCAGTATACAAAATTTTGATGGAAATTATTCATATTTATAATTAAATACAAATAATAATTTCCTGAAAGGAAACTATTATCATGATAGAGCGAATTCCCCAATCATTACAGAATTTCAAAATTCCTTATTTATTATCTAAATGTTTTAAAAAGTAAAACATCTAAAAACAAAAGTTATTTTCTATGTGAAATTCTAAGTAGAATATCCTTTACATTCTAATTTTATTTTTTAGCAAATTTATTTTTAAATTTGGGAACACTAACACTTATAGTTTGAAGCTTTTGCTCGTTTTCATTTACAGAAATACTGTTTTGAGGAATAATGATTTCATACATATTAACACATTGTAATTTTTATTCAAAATAAATTCACTGGTAAAAAATATTTAAGCATCCAAAATATCATCTGAAAGCAAATCTCTTTCATGTATATGTTATCTATTAAAATTTCCTTGCTATTATACAGTGGTGACAGAAGGCCATGAACTTAGTGTATTTTTCTCTTAATTAGGTTTATGATACTTAAAAAAAAAAGGAACAGAAAATGACCAATGCTTAATAATATTAATTATCAGGATGAAAGAAAAGAATATTTTTTTACATCTTGATCTATTCCTTTATATTAGCACCATTAACACAAAGGAAGATGACTATGTACTAATTATTAAAAATATAAGTAAGCATCGGGCACAGGGGCTCACATCTGTAATCCTAGCACACAGGGAGGCTGAGGTGGGAGGATCCCTTGAGCTTAGAAGTTTGAGACCAGCCCGAGCAAGAATGAGACCCTGTCTTTATTAAAAAATAGAAAAATTATGGGGCAGTGCCTGTGGCTCAGTGAGTAGGGCTTTGGTCCCAAATACAGAGGGTGGTGGGTTCAAACCCAGCCCCAGCCAAACTGCAACAAAAAATAGCCAGGTGTTGTGGCAGGCACCTGTAGCCCCAGCCACTCAGGAGGCTGAGGCAAGACAATCGCCTCAGCCCAGGAGTTGGAGGTTGCTGTGAGCTGTGACACCACGCACTCTACTGAGGGCGACAAAGTGACACTCTGTCTCTTAAAAAAAAAAAAAATTAGAAAAATTAGCCAGACGTTCTGGCAAGGGCCTGTAGTCCCAGCTACTTGGGAGGCTAAAGGAGGAGGCTAGTTGGGACCCAGAAGTGTGAGGTTGCTATGAACTAGGATGACACAACAGTACTCTAGCCTGGGTAGCAGAGTGAGACTCTGTCTCAAAACCTACAAATGAAAACTATATATCATTTATATATATATTGTTTATATATGTTAACCATATATATTGTTAAACTATATATATGTTAACAATATGTATATTGTTATAAATATATGTATAACAATAACTATGTATATTGTTAGCATATATAGTATAATAATATATATTGTTTATATATATGTTAAAGTGAATATGAATCAGAAATTTTAAGAATGTAATGAGTTTGAGAACAAATTCCTTTTCAAAATATAATTTTGTTCTAATTCTTATCATATGATGCAATTAAAAAAACCTTATAGTTAATCAACAGAAAACAAGAAAATTAAAAATCTTTCTTAGACCCCTAATTTTGTTTCTTAACTCCTATATCTGACTTTTAGTTCCAGATTCCACACAGGAAATTTATTTACATTTAAATGGATGTAATGATTATTCAGGTTGACTTTAGGGAAATAGGGTAATAAGGGAATTTTCCCTTAAAGAATTTTAGGTATCACTGTCCAATTTGTATCAATGAAAAATTCAACTGAACTAAAGAGCAAAGGGGGGAAAATGAGAAATTTCTTTTATCCCCATAATATTTGTTTGTGGGAAATAAAATATTTTATTCCAGTAAAAAAAAGGACCTATGAAAACAATCGCTAATCCTGAAGTGTCTGTCCCAAGCATTGTAATATATCTTCAAGGATTCTTAGATCACTGATTTGTGTTTTCTGCAATACAGTTACTTCATTTTTGTTTTGCTACTGATGCATTACATTTGGCAGTTAGGGATATCCCTGTGGATGGAGGTATAATAAATAATAAATTTTTTTCCTTTGCAGGGTATTTATGGCACAATGATAAATTTCATCTGTCCCAGAATGGTAAGTAAAGAACTCTTTCTTTATTTGATGGAACAAAACACAAATAAGAAAAAGTGAATGGTTATAATAAAAGCAAAGTATCATTCACTAAAGTATTAAGTAATAATTACAAGGCAGTTTACACTTTTGCAAATAAATGGATGCTGTATTCAAATTCTGTGAGCATTCCAAAATTCTCACTCAATATGCTACAGGCTCTTCAGATGGAATATAAGTTTTTGCTTTCTCTGTTGGATTGCAGTTGAACATAGTCCATTCAACACTTTGTTTTTCTGGGGTAATTTATTTTAAAATATACACAGATATGGAAATAAATATGGTTTACATTCTATAAGCAGAAAGAGAAAACATATCTGTGATACATACTGAGGATGGATAAGAGCTCTTTGGAATTTTTACTGTTGCATAAAAACTGATTGTAATTTATGTTTGACCAGGGCTTTGTAGCATCTGTGATTTTAAAAATGTTTATTTTCTAAAAGCATATGTCAACTTCTCCTAGGCAGGCTAGCTACTGAATAATTTTGGGTAAACACATAGTTTTGCTGTTTTTGTGCTTTTATGACTTAAAAAGGTAATGTTTAGTTTTAGGCTTGATCATAACCTCTTTAAAATCCAAATACAATACACATTAATCTTATTGAATTGGAAAGGTCAGGATAAAATTATATTTCTCAGCAAGTTATTACTTTACATAAAATTATAACAGAATTGGTTCTCTGATTATCTAGGCACAACTCAAAGCAAAACTATAAAGGCAGAGAGGACAGGGGGAAAACATGCAGAATATTCATTCTCAGCTATTCACCAGCAGAAGGGACTGAGAGACCCAAGACTAGCTGTATGATTTTGAGTAAGACACATCATATACTTGGGTTTAAAATTCCTGAGCTGTTACATCAGAGAGTCATATTGGAATATTTTTGATAAAGTCTAAATTCCTTTCTAGCCCAAGCATTTTACCATAAAGTGATATATTCTTGAACTTATTATACATAGTATAAAATAATATTGCAAGACTTGGAGTCATTAGAATGAAAAGAGTCTAATGATTAAAGGGTTAAGTCTCCTTCACTTAAATAAGACTCATGCCCAAATTTGGTTGGAAGTCTCATCCAAATTATATTGTGTAAGTAAAGGATTATATAGTGTGTATTTTTATAAAATTAATTTCATATTGCTATTTTTAAAATGTTAACTAAAAATTTAATTTAAATTTCCTCACTTTATTCTGAGTA
>CAUYRH010166112.1:0-28374 GCA_963574655.1 Perodicticus potto | reverse complement strand
GAAATTTAGAAAGTACATGTAAATAGTTTCTGTATATGTAATTTTTTTTGAGACAGAGCCTCAAGCTGTCACCCTGGATAGAGTGCAGTGGCATCACAGCTCACAGCAACCTCCAATTCCTGGGCTCAAGCAAGTCTCCTGACTCTGCCTCCCAAGTAGCTAGGACTATAGGCACCTGCCACAACGCCCAGCCATGTTTTGTTTGCAGCTGTCATTGTTCTTTGGCGGGCCCAGGCTGGATTCGAACCCGTCAGCTCAGGTATACATGGCTGGGACCTTAGCTGCTTGAGCCACAGGCGCTGAGCCTTTTGTTTTGTTTTTTGTTTAGCAGGCCCTGACCAGGCTCAAACCCACCAGCCTTGGTGTATGTGACCAGTGCTCTACTCACTGAGCTACAGGTGCCGAGCCCTACTCATTGATTCTTGCATGTTGTCCACTCTTCCCATTAGAACCATTAGCATATTAATCATGGTTGTTTTAAATTCTCAGTCTGATAATTTAAAAATCTCTACCGTACCTGAGTTTGGTTCTGATGCTTGCTTTGTCTGTACAGGTAGTGTTTTTTCTTAGCATGCCTATAATTGTTGGAAACTGCACATGATGTACGGGCTAATAGGAATTGAGGTAGCTAGTATGAGTGTATGATTGTCTAAATGGGAGATAGGATGCATTTAACATTGGATGTACCTGTGACTGAATCAAAGTCTTCAGTTTTCCTTTGATGTCCTTATTTTTGTCTCCCCAGTTGTCTTTCGACTCCCAAAGAAAACTCTTCTAAAAGAAGCCTGTCTTGTATCTCTGGGCTGTAATCCAGTTACCATCCTGGAGCCTGTTGGTCGTTGACTAGGTGGCAGAGTATAGGGAAGGGAAGCATCTTTGTATTATTTTACACGTAAATCTGTTTTTTGTTTTGTAGGGATTTTTGGTAGGCAAGGGTACCTGGGATATGATCTTCAGAAGAGTTTCTGAGTCTTTTTTTTTTTTCCTCTCCCTTTATTTGAGACAGGAAGAGGAGAGGATGCTAGAGGTGGCAAATTGCCCTCTTCCAAGTCAGAGAAGACTTTATTAATGCAGTTTCCCTGAGGGCCAGCCTTCCTTCCAGAAACAGAGGTAGAACAGAACAAAGCTCTGGGCATTTTTCAAAATGGTCACCTCCCCCAAGCCCTAGGGGACTTTCTCCCGGCTTCACAAAAAGAACTTACTGAGGCTCCTAAAGGTAAAATTGTGAAAGTGTGGGGAACTCCCCCCAAGACTGTGCCAGTTGGAGTTTTTAACTCTTTAGCTCCTACACCCTGATCCTGCAACATTTGGTTCATTACTGTTTAAGAGTTCCTGCCAGCAGTGGCTCCAGTATTGTCTTTTATTCCCAGTAATCTATGATTCTCTGGGTCAGCCTGTATGCCCCGTTTTCATGGCAGGTCATTGCCCTGTGAGCTTAATTCTCTGCTGAATTTCACAACAGTTGGTGTTTCTCACTTCAGCTCATCTTGGTACATGTTGGGACTGAAACTGGAAGTGCTCTTGCAGTTTGTTTTCTTTGTTTGTTTGTTTACTTGTTGCTAAGAGATGGGGTCTCTCTGTGTTGCCCAGGATGTCCTTAAACTCACTGTTGGGCTCAAGAGATCCTTTCTCTGCAGCCACCCAAGTAGCTGGGATGACAGGTGTATGCCACCATATTATAGAATGTGTATATTCTATAATGTATAAATTCTGAAGGATACGATGCCAGGGGTGTCCAACCTGTGGTCCATGGCCATATGCTGATTTTGTGAGGACTTTTTTTTGGTTTGGGGGAGTTTCTGTGGTATTGGATATCAGAAAAAGTGTGCTTGGACCTTTTTTTGCTAATCAGCTTTTGTAAGTATTTGTATATGTAATGTGTGACCCAAGACAACTCTTCTTACAATATGCAGCAAAAAAAAAAAAAAAGGTTGGCTCGGCGCCTGTGGCTCAAGTGGCTAAGGCGCCAGACACATACACCTGAGCTGGCAGGTTCAAATCCAGCCCAGGCTCACCAAACAATGATGGCTGCAACCAAAAAAAAAAATAGCCGGGCATTGTGGTGGGCACCTGTAGTCCCAGCTACTTAGGAGGCAGAGGCAGGACAATCGCTTGAGCCCAGGAGTGGGAGGTTGCTGGGGACTGTGATGCCACGGCACTCTACCCAGGGCAACAGCTTGAGGCTCTGTCTCAAAAAAAAAGAAAAGAAAAAAAAGAAAGGTTGGGCACCCCTGGCGAAGAGAAATGTCACTACTTAAAACTGAAGTGTTACATATTCGGTTTAATATGTAAAAGGCAATGAGTTGGAAGAAAGTAAAGTACTCTGTAATTGTGTTCTCCTAGGTAATGGCAGATGGACAGTTTTTTTCCTTTGAGGACCCTGGGAATGGGAGAAGAAAGGAGATGAGAGGAGGAATACTAAGCTGAACATAAAGTACAAAAAGAGAAAACAATATGGTGACTAATCACAAGCTGGACAACCAAATGTGTGCATATTATTTCCAGAAAACAAGCTACCAATCCAGGCAATGGCTTGTTGAGGAGTGTGTGGCCCATTCTCTTGATGTGTACCACACGTTATTGGACTCATTTGTTACTGCTATCTGTACTCACACACCTTAGCAGCCAGTATTTCTCTCCAGAGTGCTGGAAAACACTATATACACAAGCCTATGAAGTAAGTTCTCTACACAGATGAGAATACCAAGGCTCTGTAAGATTGTGGAGAAACAGGTTATGGTGTACACAGGCGCTAAGAAGCCCGTCTGGTACCATTTTATCCTCTTGTAGGTGCTTTGACTTTTGCCCGGTCTTCATGTCCCTTGAGTTCTCTGCAAAGGATGGTGATCCAGAGCACCTCAGTTTCTGAAGATGCTTCTAATATTTTCTTTCTTGGTACCAGTCCTTCCATTTTCTTCTTAAGTTCTTCCTGAAGATGTCACATTCTACTACTGAGAAGTTAGCAGTAACTTCTGACCTTTCAGTATGAAAAATCAATGTCCTTTAGGCAACAAATTCTAGACTTATATCCAAAATTGAAGGCCGGGGCAGTGGCTCATGCTCATAATCCTAGCACTCTGATAGGCCGAGGAGGGTGGATCACCTGAGCTCACAGGTTTGAGACCAGCCTGAGCCAGAGCAAGACCCTGCCTCTAAAATTAGCCAGGCATTATGGCAGGCATCTGCAGTCCCAGCTACTTGGGAGATTGAGGCAAGAGAATCGCTTGAGCCCAAGAGTTTGAAGTTGCTGTGAGCTAGGATGCCACAGTACTCTACTGAGGGTGACAAAAAGCACGACTCTATCTCAAAAAAAAAAAAAATTAAGTTTTATTTGTTCTATCTAAAACACTCTCCAAGAACAAATACTTTGGGTTTATGGTTGCAACTTTTGTTTGGTTCCGAGGACTTTTCACTTTCAGGTTTTTGACCATTGTTATTATTTTCTCAGATCAAGGTTGCCAGAGATATTATTACACTTGATCTTAGCCAAAAGGCCGAGAAGCGATGCCAGAGATATCATTAAATAAGTTGAGGGTTGATATTATCGCTCCCATCAGCACACCTTCTCATCTCTCCCTTACGTCCATCAACTAGCACTAGATTAACCACCAGAGAGGAAGACGAAACCATTTTATTCATCTTTAAAAAGAAGTATGTAAATAAATTTAATACTGCAATAAAGACTTGGCATAGGGGTCAACCTGTATCAGAAATGCTAAACAGAGGTTAGTAGTCAAAATCTTAACTTTCAAAGGTCAAGTCTTCATGACTGAATTCAGGCTAAAAATCTTTGGCTGTCCAAGCCATTTTGTGTTCACTAAGTATCAAATTTGGGCACACAGTGTTAATTTTCCTGTCATTTGTGATATCAGTTTTAGTTGCCCAGTGAAGGTTATTTTTTTTTTCTTACTGCTACTAATAAGCAATCTTTGGGGAAACACTTTCAAATATCTTGTTCCTCATCAACACTTGTACCCTACTTAACGTCTCTTAATGGTTTTTGCCCAAACCAGGCTTCACTGTGATGATTTTCCATCTCTGACACTACCTCCTCATTTACTAATTGATACTCAGCATTCTGCTTCTAGCAGTAGCCCTCCCTGGACCCCTTTCTCTTTCTAAAATCAATTTACTATGAACTCAGATTCCTAGACTTTTCAATGATTTACAATCTATTACTGTCCTTAACAATTTTGGTGTTCAAATTGTCCCATACTTGGCCAGTACTGACACCTTCAAGCTGGCTTTTATGATATGCCCCCTTGTAATTTATTTATTTTCTCACTCATTTTTCTAAATATTTGATGAAATACTCACCCTCATGGGGCGCAGTGCTTGCCTGTACACTGTTGATAGTGACCAGAAGACCTCCTTACCTCTAACTGTAGCCAGGGGCTGCACATGGATTCCCACTGAGGTAACTAATCTGCCCCTGCACTAGGTCAGTGTGGGTGGCTGTGTTCTTCAAAGTATATACTTATTTAACATACCCTGTTTGCTTTTACTTTCATCATTTTCTCCTCATCACATTTGATAGTTGGAAAATTATCAGATTTCTGTCCTTTTTTTCCAATGACTTTTTGGTTTTACTTTAATCTGTGCTGTGCACCTTTAGGCCGCAGTGGGTCAGCTTCCAATCTGTCACTTTATTGTCACATTCCACTTGTAGTAACATGTAGGAAGCAGTGTGTGACTCAGTCATTGCTCTGCGTTCTCTGGAAATAATAAATGTGTTCCGATTATCCATGACTAAACATAAATACAGAGAATCTTTATGCTCACATATTCTGTGCTATTCAAATCCATTAGTCTCCATCTTGTTCCTCTAAATTTATACTGTGAATTGATGGAGAATTACCTAGTTGAAGAAATATTAACAGTTCAATGACATATGTCAAAGGAAAATTCTATGTGCTTACATCAGTAATATTCCTTAAGTATTGTTATTTAACATTTTAACTCCATACTGCTTATTGGCTAAATGCATATCTTTATACTGTATTGTTCAACATGTTGGACATACTTGTTCCTAATTCCTAAAATGAGATTGGCCATATTGGGGGTGGTGTCCCAAACCTGCTAGACTAACTGTAAAGGAGCTATAATACTTAGCCATTGTCTGTATGAATTTTGGGGGAAAACTGATGGAAGGCCTTGTCTTTCAGTTATGTTGCATTCATGGTTCTGAAATATGTATATATTTAATCTAGGTTATTTCAATATTGGCACTTAAAAATATAATTTATTCATTACTGTATTTACTATGAGTTTCATCCCAAAACAGTGACTTAAAACCTAAAAGGGGGGGAAAGGAAAGGATCGACTTAGTACACACAGTGGTGTGGATTCTTGTCAGGGCACGTACTTAGTTCTTGCTCTATTTGTATTTGTACTGCACTTTCTCAATTCCACCCTCAAGAGCTTTCAGGGTTTTTTTCCCTTCTCAGATGTAATTTATCAAAACTGAGGTTATAGTTCTAAGGGTAAACAAATGCCTGTGGCATAACATTTTGAACATAAAGTCACACTTGCTGTATTTAAGATTAAACTTCCGCAGACTGCACATAAAGGCTGTTTTCATCTTCTCTTTCAACATACACTTTTGGCAACTTGCATAATCACAGCCAAGATGTTTTTTCATCCTTTTTATGACTGAAGACTCAGTGGCTGCTGCTATGAGGCCAGTATTTGAATTCCATGAACAGCGAGAGACAAGAATAACAAGGTCAGGTGTCCCTTCCACCCGCAGAGTGAATGGGCTGTTTCACTGAGCCTCTCTGCCACTCTGCAGGGAAACCACAGGCAGGAACATGAAGCGTGCCGAGGGGTGTTGGGGGGCTTGGGCTAACAAGGCCAGAGCACCAGGTTCAACTGTGTTGGCATCCACGAGAGTGTCCACCCTAGCACACACTTTGGTTTTGGCAGCACCTTTCTCTGGGATCCACATTATGTAAGGTTGTAGAAATAAAGTTCATGAAAGAAAACAGTATGAGAGAAAAAAATGTGAATGCCTTGCTTCTAGTCCAAATCACTGAATGATTTAAACAAAATTATTTTTAGACATTTTTGCAAGTAGATCTGCCTTGCCAAGAAGAGAATGTTTGCTTTTTCTAATAATTGAATTTTGTTTTTGTTTTTCATCTCCAATAAATTGTTCATGGGTTTAAAATAGATGTAAAAGTAGTTCTGATCCCTTTAACATCTGAAATGACTAAATGGATAGAAAATGACATATTAATGTACTTATATTTTTGGTCAGGTGAAGGTGGCTTTTGTGAAAACTTCTGGTTTATTTGTTTTTTCGTGTTGAGTTTTAGGAGATTGACGTCAACATTATTAAGGGTGTGGAGTGGGAAGCTTGCTCACTTGGTAGGTGGAACCCTGGGTACTGAAAATGGGTCTGTCCTCCCTCTTTTGTGTTTATCCAAAGGTTATTCCATTGGAGCGTCTTAGAATCACACTGTGTTTAGGGACTAGGTTATATACCTGTAACATCACAGTGTATAATCCTACAAGGTTATACTCTTAGGAGATTCTCCGTTCCTACCACCTGTCATGGTTTAGACAGCACAGTTCACACAGGGGCTTGGATATCTTCTTAGGAGCTAGTTTCTCTGGGACACCACAAGGTGGGCAGGTTGTGTGTGATATGTTACACTGCATTTTGGAAAAACTCTTGGCATCTGTAAGGAAGAGGATACATAACAAGCTGGGAATCAAAAGATATAATAAGGGCCTCAGCCAGCTATTGGGGTTGGGGGTGAGAAAGAAGCTTCCTAAATGGTCCAACTGTGAACATGGAGGCAGGACATGAATATTGGCCAGTGGGGCTGATTATTGGGTAAACGTCTTTCTGACTTCACATGTCATCCCCTGTGCTTTCTCACCTAGACAGGGAAGGGGTCACAGAGGTCAGGAAGAGGACACAGGGCTCAGGAAGGGCTGGCAGAGTTGTTGCCAGAGAAAGCAGGATGAGTAAGAGGTCCTACCCTAGAAGTGGCCCAAGCAATGGCACCATACACATAAGGGAATGAGTCTTTGTCCATAGGTGTAGAGGTGTAGGCAAGAGGTGACTCGCTGGCAGGATGAATAGACTCGTGGGCTGGCAGTTTCAGAGTCAGATATCTTAAAATGTTTCTAGAACAGGTCATAATAGAGTCATTTGTATAGAGGTCATAGCTGAGGCCACGTCTAGTCTATATTCTTTTTCTCTTTGCCCATATTCTACCACAGTTTCATTTTAATTCTTCTTCTTCTACAGCCTTTCACTTCTCCTCAAGAATTCCTTTTTATCTGTCTGCTGAACTGTAGGATGATCCGCCAGCATACTTTGTTGTTGTTTGGTATGGTTTGTGGGGGAAAGTTAAGAGATGATCTGTATGTTTTTTACTTCTCAGTTATTAGATCCTAAAACACGCACTTGGTTCCTACAGGCAGAGAGCCAGCATGTTGCCACTAACTGCAAAAGCATTGTGCTTTGGGAACCAAGTGGTCTTTTCGCTGCTTTCCAGAGTAAGATTCCTCTGCCCTGGAATGTTCTCTTCTGTCCTGTGACTACTTGTTTTAGAGATTGGTGTAATCCCAGGAGATAAAAAGCAGAACACTGTCACTGCTGTAATTTCCCCTGGTGGTTATATTTTCCAAAACCATATAAGAACTAATATGTGAAAACAAAAAAATAGTCTTTATCTCTTGTGCCTGACATATAATCAGATTACTCTGGGGATTAGATAAAAATAAATCATTTGTTCCTACAGTTAGCTACTATGATGACCAAGGTAATCTCTTATGAGAGAATTTCAAAATTAAATCAGATGTATAGAATTTGGCTTAGGAAACAAGTAAATATAAAAAGAGCAATGTGAGTTTGAATAAAAAGTTGGCCTTCTTTTGATTAATGATGTTGTAGAATAAGTTTGCTCTCAGCTGTGTCCCTCTGGAACCCACCATGGGTCATGTTACAGATATGTCTCAGGCACGATGCTTAAAGACCCCAAGGATAGCATTGTAGTGTGTTCCCTTCACGATTTCCCTTTCCCTGATACAAAACTGCAGTGGCTTTTCCCCCTAACATATCTGGTTTTGTTTACAGGCCACGTTCTCATAGAGATTTCAAGTACCCACAAGAAACTCAACGAGAGTCTTGAAGAAAATGTATGTGATCTGGTTTTATATTTACAAAATACATTTTTAAAAATTTATTTTCCTTAAATTTGGTGTGATTGATTAATTTCCTTTCACTAACAGTTCAAAAAATTCCATAAGGAGATTATACATGAGCTGGAGAAGAAGACAGAACTTGATGTGAAGTATATGAACGTAAGTACAAGGTTTTCCTCAACCCCCAGCACTAAGGTGCCCGATCTCTCAGCCCGAGGAGAACTTTTTCCCACTGTTTATTCAGCCGCAGAAAATAGGAGTGGAACTTGGGGTTGGTGTTGATCTATACTTGGATACATAAAACCCACAAAGTCCCTTTGGGCTGAATGGGATAGTGCCAACACTTGGGATCTTTATTAAAAAGCAGAAAAATATATTGCAAGAATCACACTGCTTCCAGAACACACACGAATGTGACAGGACTTCTGTGCGCTATTGCAGCTGATGCTTCACAGCCCAGCTGTAAAGTAGTTCAGGACATACTTGAGTGGTAAGTAGGTGAACACCCTCTGGGATCCCCTTGGGCTCCCAGGTCCATTCTGCATAGACCTCTCCTGCATAGTGTCTCTTACCTGTCACCTGGTTTTATCCATTCTAGCAGTGTTCTACTGCTAGTAGAACACTAGCAGTACACAGGGCTCTTGCCATCTTCCCTTGCTACTATAGGGTACTTACTTTCTTCTCACCAAGACCCCCATGTGGTAGTAAATGGTGCAGATTACCCTGAAATCATCCTGTGGTCACAGGAGGCCTCCTGCCCTCATATGCATACCTACACCTATACCTGCTGAGGTGTATTTAATGCCAGATGCTTTATGCATGTTATCTGATTTTTATTCCTATTGGAATTCCAAAACATAGATAGCCTTATTATCTTCACTTTACAGATTATAGGGAAAACATGGATTAGAATTCCATTGCAGGTCTTTTAGGCTCTAGGTCCTATGTTCTTAAACATTCTATTATACTGCGCCCAAAACAACCATAAGTGATTATTCATCCTGTTCCTTGAGATCCTAAATCATAAAATATCCAGGAACATGTGATTTAATAGTTTATTCACCAAAGCACTTGACTGACCACCCAGTATCCAAAAACCTTTGAGGAAAGAAAAAAGAAAGAAAAGACATTGTTGTCTCCAGAGAGCTGTCCTTCTGGTCAAGGTCCCCTCAGAAAACTTTAGAGCAGACAAAGCCAAGACATTAAAGATGAATGGAGGGAGGCCATGTGAACTGAGGGTGTGAAGGCCCCTAGTCAGCATGAAGATGTGAGCCGAGGGTATGAGGTCCTGGCTAGTGTAAGAATGGTATGAAAGAAGGGTCTAAGGGCTCGTGGCCAACATGAAGATGATCACACTGAAGCTATGAGGTCCTGGCCGTTGACAGAATGGTGTGAACCGAAGCTATGAGGTGCTGGCCAGTGTGAGGATGGTGTGAACTGGAAGTGTGAGGTCCTGGCCAGTATGAAACTGGAACAAGGCATGGTTTGAGGGTATCAAAGCCCCCGTAAGCCATACACAGTGCAGGTGCGAGCAAAAGCAACTGTGACAGTTTGTATGGTGCTCCCATAAAATGAACATAACATTTAACTTACAGGCAACTCTAAAAAGATACCAAGCAGAACATAGGAATAAACTAGATTCTTTGGAGAAGTCTCAAGCTGAGCTGAAGAAGATCCGGAGGAAAAGCCAAGGAGGACGAAATGCACTAAAATATGAACATAAAGAAATGGAGGTAAACTTTTCAGCAATACCTCGTTTTCCTTCTTTGTTGGTAATTTATCTAGTTAAAGGGGAAGCCTGCTTACCTCAGTGGGCTGTATTTTATCCACTCAATATTGTGTTACTGATAATAACATTTTTAAGAGTCTCACTTTGAGGGCCTTGGTAGAGTGCTGTGGCGTCACAGCTCACAGCAACTTCAAACGCTTGGGCTTAAGCGATTCTCCTGCCTCAGCCTCCCAAGTAACTGGGACTACAGGCGCCCACCACAATGCCTGGCCATTTTTTGTTCACAGCCATCATTGCTGTTTGGCAGGCCTGGGCTGGATTCGAACCCACCAGCCTTGGTGTATGTGGCTGGATCTATAGGCACCATGCCTAAAAATAAGTATTTTTGACAGCGATTTCACGGAGGTGGAGAATAGAATTGTGGTTACCAGAGGTTGGGGGCCAGGAGAGGTTGGCTGGTGGATACAAACATACAGTTGGAAGGAATAAGTTCTAACATTTGATAGCAGAGTTGAGGTGACTGTAGTTAAACTGTTTATTTCAAAATAGCTAGAAAAGAGGTTTTGAAATGTTCCCAACACAAAGAAATGATTAGTGCCCAAGGTGCTGGATATCCTAAGCACACTGACTTGATCATTACACACACTCTGTTCAGGTAACAAAATATCATATTTACCCTCCTAAATATGTACAAATGTTATATTACCAATTAAAAAAAAAAAGCATTTGATTTAGAACTAAGGCTGCAGAGTTTTCTAGAATTAAGAATAATGAGTAGCCTACTAAAGGCTCCTTTTCTTCTGACTTGGGGAGGAGGAGGTACTCCCCATGACTGGCATTATTGTCCCCATCTGTAGAATGCTATGTAGAGTGACACAAACCAAATCTGCTTCTTTCTATACTGAAAAGTAGGCTTAGGTGAAGTCATGCTGGCATTTGGAACTGGGGTTTGAACCTGGGACTTTCTGATTCCAAAGCCTACAGTGCTTTCCAGTAGAAAGTCACATGCTGCAGTGCAAAGTAAATATTGTGTGCCAATTCCCAGTGGACATTGAAGCCTGTGGCACCAGTGCTCCACACTGGGGTCAGGGGAGAATGAAATCTACTCAGTCCCAGTTACAACTTCAATTGTCTTTGTATGCCTGCATTTAGTATTTACTCCATTATCCAAATAAACCAAGTGTAAAGATGACAGAAGAGAAATGTCAGGCTGTGCAGCTGTCTGATGCCTCATGTAATGCTGTATGATGATTATTTGGTTTTTTTAGTATGTAGAGACTGTTACTTCTCGTCAGAGTGAAATCCAGAAATTCATTGCAGATGGTTGCAAAGAAGCTCTACTCGAAGAGAAAAGGCGCTTCTGCTTTTTGGTTGACAAACACTGTAGCTTTGCAAATTATATACATTATTATCACTTACAGGTGAGTGTGATGGTAAATTGACATGGGTATATTAATAACTTTATTTCATATTTAAATGCCCTTGAGGTGCTTCATCTTCCATATATGCTCAACATGAAGCAATTTTGACAGTGAGAAAGCTTCCAAAGAAACAATTTGGGGCCAGTTTGTATATATGAACCTATAGAAGTACAGATGAAAATGGTCAGATGCCTGCTTATAATATTTAATTAACTAATTTGGTAATACATCTTTATTTTAAATCCCTAATGAAATAATGCTTAACAACTGAAAAATGGCACCTTTTCCTTTTCTCACTTACAAATCAGCTTCTCTCACGCCCTTTCTCCTGTGTCCTCAGCATCATAGTCTTTACCAGAGTCACAAGAGTCCCAGTGGGCCTTGGGTACACCCCCTGCCCCTGGGTGGTTTGAGGTGCTTCCCTGGTGGATCTGTGCAGGGGGTCACTAGCAGTTCTGCCTCAGCCCAGGGGCCCCCTCTTCTTATCTGTTGGGACAGTGGGGCTTTGTTGCCTGCTCCCTCCTCTTCAAGGTGTTTACTCAAGATTTCCTCAACTGAATGCCCTTATCCCCTTTCCAACATGTGTGGCTATGAGGATAGACACCGGCCGCCCCACGCTCCCAGGAATCATTCCACAAATTTCCTTTCCTTTTTTTTTTTTTAAATTATGAACTCTGTTGGGCCTGTGTAGGCATCCAAAACTAGCACTGATTAAAGTCAAATATTTCTGGTTCATAATAAAGTAATTTGGAAAGTGCTCCATAATATGAGAAGCTTGGCAAGAGCTTGAATAAAAGCCAACTTCTTTTTTTCATGGGAGGGAAAAGAACCTTGGCCTTGCATCTTATTCTTTCTGTAAAGCTTTTACAACTTGAGGGAATGTTTGGCTACCTAATCTAAATACCTAAGATCTAAAATTGTTATAGCAAAGGAAAGAATCACTGTATCAGAAGACGACTCTTGTCAATCGTATATCTGTACGAGCTTTGGTAATGTCGAGTTAGCTTGAGAAACTTCAGTTCCATGGTGAGGACACCCTGCTGTACAGGGTCAGAGGCTCAGGGGACCAGAGTGACCTGGAAGGATCTTCTCATGGTGACACCCACTATGTCATTAGGCAACCGGGTCTCTTTTCAAAGAGCTCTAGTTATTGGCAAAGTCTTTCCTAGACATAACCTTGGGTCCTAGTTATGCTATGTAGAGTGACACAAACCAAATCTGCTTCTTTCTATACTGAAAGTTTCTTCAACTATCTGAAAACCGCTTTTATCCCAGCTGAAGCCTTTCAGTGGCTCCTGGATGAAGTAGGCCCAAGAAATTGGTCCACTGTGTGGCACTGCCCCAGTATGTCAGGGTGACAGTTGGGGACCAGGTGGTATAGGGAAGGGGCTTTGCCCTCTTCTAGGATTTCCCTTAACATCCCAGCCACCCCTAATAAGCACAGAGCCTAGTAAAAACAGTGTGGTTGCCATGCAAGTAGACCAGATTGCTGCCATAAAGAGGGGGTTCACTGACAGGCTTTGGGGATCTTCTTGGATTGCAGTTGCCAGAGCACAGCCAGGCCTATGGGAGCAGGAGGGCCACCTCAACCTGGCCTCTGGGGCTGTGGGGTCTTGTCTCTGCCAGTCTGTCTGCTCCACAAAGCCTATTGACCTGTAGCGGGGGTGTCCCTCAGTGCTGCCCACCACAATTCTCCTACCTCTGTCCTATAGATGGGCTTCTTTTTTTTTTTGCAGTTTTTGGCCAGGGCTGGGTTTGAACCTGCCACCTCCGGCATATGGGGCCAGCGCCCTACTCCTTTGAGCCACAGGCGCTGCCCCTAAATGGGCTTCTTAAAATAGAATCTGATTTGCTTCTCTAACATATGGATTATGCTGCTGGGACTGTCACCTGTGTTGGAGGTGCTGCTGTCCTATCCAGGGTAGGAAGAAGAAAGCAAAGACTAGCATTTCTGGGACTGCCTAGAAAATAGTGGGGATTCAAACAGATCTCTCAACCCTTCTCTTTTCTTTTTTGGACTTGTTCTCAATCACGATGCCCGTAGTAGTCTTAGGGTTTATATTCACACTGAGGAAAAGGGTAGATTCCTTATAGCCAGAGCCTACGTTCTTCTTAGCAAATGAGACATGGTAGATGTTCAGAGATGCTTAAATACTCACTGAATTTGACTCAGAGCTCCCACACTTCTGGTGGTCAGCCAGGCAGATATTATTAGTGATACAATTTGAGGTAATTTTTGTCAGCTCTTCAAACAGTGCACCTTTGTCTTTAGTGTTGTTTCTTTTGGATTTATAGTCTGCAGAAATACTTAATTCCAAACTGCCCAGGTGGCAGGAAACCTGTGGTGATGCCACCAAAGTACCAGAGAAAATCATGAATATGATAGAAGAAATAAAGACTCCAATCTCTACCCCAGTATCCGGAACACCTCAGCCTTCACCCATGATTGAGAGAAGCAATATGGTAGGAATCAATTTTCTTCAGGATTTCAGTTGTGTGTTTACTAACTTGATTGGGCCAAATTTATTCAAAGGACCTGGGCTGCCTTCGTTGGTGGAAATCATGAGTTCTTCTTTATTATTTCTAGGGCTCATTTTCCCTCACCTTTATCCCCTTACACTCAGATTTGAAATTTGCTGTATAAATTATTTATACTATGTTTAACACTATTATCTTTATTTGGGAAGTTTTATTTTTACTGTTTGTAAAATAGTTTATTTTTACTGTTTGTGATGAGTCCAGCTTTATAAGTTTTTTCCCATGAAGAATGTATAGGCATCTCAGAGAATAGATTAGGAACACTGATGCCATTCTTCACAATCTAAGGCACATCAGGAAAAAAGTAGTCACCAAAGTATTCACAGTGGTGAATTTACACATTGCAGTTTGCTGTTCTTTCAACCCAGGCTTTCTTTTCACACACACGTGGAGATTTAAACCTAGCAGGTAGTTTGTACACATGGGAATCCTTTCTGCCCATCTAGAAACCCCTGAAATGACAGCAAAGGCCCATGACCTAGCCGACTGACTACCCACACGACAGATCATAGCATATGAGAAAAGAAGAAAAGCTACCATCAATGGACCAGAAACACTGAAGGAGTCTCTAAAGAACAGAAAGGCAGGATTAGTGTTTGGAGACTCAAAACAAAGGGAAACTTCAGCCCAAGCATGTGCAGGGCAAGGCTGCTGCCAAGGGTGGCGCTGCTCCTGGATGCAGGGAGCTCAGAGTCCATGGGTACAAGAAATGGGACAGAGCCTGGGCCTCTCTTCATGTAGCTGGTTTGGGGAACTGGACAGCCCCTTCCCCTTGTCCCACCTATGCTAAGCAATAGGCATCAGACTTTGGTGTACTAGGCAAAACTGTGTTTGGACTAAAGAGGTAGGGGACCTCCTGGAAGTAAGTGTGTTTCACCCTCCCCACATAGCCCTGAGATGACAGCAAAAGTAATGAGAACAAGTGAAATATTAGGCTATCATGTACAGTAAGAAGAAGGACTGTCATACAGTGTGAAATTGGCCAGTCAGGGATCACAGAGTAGGTAGGAAAACCAGTATCATGAAAAGGCTCCAAAATAAAAAACTGGTGTGATGGATATTGGTCCTAAGAGAGTTGATAGGGGAGAAATCTCTGGAGAGAGATGAAAGGATATTACACCCACCAAGAATCAGATGGAGATCTTGCAAATCAAAAAGTAGATTATTATTTATAGTAAAAATGATGTGTCTGGGACTTGTTTCAGAATAATTTAGGTATAGTTCAGGAAGATGGATGAGAGTATATACATGAAATAAGATTGATCATGAATTGATAATTGTCAAAGCTGGGTGTTGAGTATATGGAGATTTATTATGCTGTTCTCTTTTACTTTTGTTTGAAATTTTTCTAAAATAAGAGTTTGTTTTTATAACTGGATTTTTTTCCTCCCATTCCTTTCCCCTAAGAAAAACGTCAATAGATGGGCTTATTAGTAGAGTGGAACTGCTTAGAAGAGTGAGTCAAACACACACTAAAACACAGTGTAAAAATAGACAAAGGATTTTTAAAAATCAAAACAGAAGGTGGATTAGTCAAGGTATGGGATATCTGGTGGGAATACCCAGTTCAGTTTGTCCAAAATCAAATCACTGATTTTCTCACCCTAAATCTGCTTTTCTCAGGCTTCCCTACCCAGTAAGTGGCAACTCCATCCTTTTAGTAGACACAAAACATCAGCTACTTGCCCCCACTTAAGCTGCAAAATTCTCTCAGCACATCTTTTCCTTTCTACTTTCACAGCATATCCCAACTCCAGCCTTTCTGTCCCTCCACCATCCTAATCATGGTCCCTGCAGAGATTAACACAGTTGCCTCCTGCCTGGTCTTTAACACAGCAACCAGAGTGATCCTAGATGAGCGGTTCTCAACCTGTGGGTTGTGACCCACAGGAACTGTATTAAAGGGCCATGGCATTAGGAAGGTCCACTGTCCTAGATGAATGGACAATACCAACACCTTGAAAGATTACAGTCGTTTCAGAATATGGAGATAAAGAGAAAATTCTAAAAACCTCCAGAAAGTGAAAAGATACAATATTTGCAAAGAAAAGTGAACAATAGCAGATCTCTTGTCAGTAAAACAAGATGTTGAAGTTAATGAAATATTGCTTTCAAAATTCTGTGGAAAAATTATTTTGAATGTAGAATTCTATAGCCAAGTAGTACTAAGAGGGATCCTGAAATCTGAAGAGACAAAAATGTAGGTTAATGGTTGCCAGAGAAATAGAGAATAACTGGGTTTTTTTTGGGGGGAGGGGTTTGTTTGTTTGTTGAGACAGTGGCAAAAATGAGGGAAAAAAGAGAGTGTGGTATATACTCTTGAAATAATTCAAAATGAAGCATTGCCCTACAACTAAGAGAATATGGGGGAAGAATATGGAATTTAAAATATGTGATTTAAAAAAAAAACGCTCTAAGAATCTGTATAATTCCAATTTGGTGTTACACTAATAAAGAATTTTTCACAGGTTGGGAAAGAATATGACACCCTTTCTAAATACTCACCAAAGATGCCCCCAGCCCCTTCAGGCAAAGCATATACCAGCCCTTTGATTGATATGTTTAATAACCCAGCAATCATCACACAGAATTCAGATAGGACAAATAATTCAACAGGTAAGAAATTTAGTTTGATTTATTCAAACATACCTTTTTAAATTTTTAAAAATAATTTGTGAAGTAAATATTTTAGATAAATGTATTGTGAGGTAAAGGCAAGCAAACAGTGTAGTAATTGCACTCAGCCCTAGCTTGGGAAAGCGAATGCTCAAAACATATAGGTCTAGGCTTGGCGCCCGTAGCTCAGTGGTTAGGGCGCCAGCCACATACATCGAGTTTGGTAGGTTTGAACTCAACCCGGGCCTGCTAAACAACAATGATAACTACAACAAAAAAATAGCTGGGCATTGTGGTGGGCGCCTGTAGTCCCAGCTACTTAGGAGGCTGAGGCAAGAGAATTGCTTAAGCACAAGAGTTTGAGGTTGTTGTAACGCCACGACACTCTACCCAGGGGTGACATAATAAAACTCACAAAAAAAAAAAAAAAAAAAAAAGGCAGTGCCTGTGGCTCAAAGAAGTAGGGTGCTGGCCCCATATATCAGAGGTGGTGGGTTCAAAACCAGCCCTGGCCAAAAACTGCAAAAAAAAAAGTCTAAACTATAAGGCATTTAGATAACATTTCTTTGATGTATGCTAATTCTATATACTGATCCATGTTTATACAGAACAAACATACTATTCAGAGTTATATTTAAAAATAAATGGGGTAAAATGTGCATAGCCTTATACTGTGTTCCATATTTGGTGGCAAATGTAATAATTTTTTTAATTAAACTTTAAAAGTTCAAGTGATGTAAGGCCAGGCACAGTGGCTCTCACCTGTAATCCTAGCACTCTGGGAGGCCAAGGAGGGTGATTTGCCTGAGCTCACAGTTTCGAGACCAGCCTGAGTCAGAGCAAGATCCCATCTCTAAAAATAGCTAGGTGTTGTAGTGGGTGCCTGTAGTCCCAGCTACTTAGGAGGCTGAGGCAAGAGAATCGCTTCAGCCCTACAGTCTGAGTGAGCTGTGATGTCACGGCACTCTACTGAGGGTGACAGAGTGAGACTCTGTCTCAAAAACAAAAAGTTCAAGTGACAGAATTATGGTTATTAGTCCCTAACAATAGGAGTGGTCTGAATTTTTTTTTTTGAGACAAAGTCTCACTTTGTCACCCCTGGTAGAATGCCTTGTCATCATAGCTAACCCCAACCTCAGACTCATGGGTTCAAGTGATTCTCTTACCTCAGCCTCCCAAATAGCTGATACTACAGGCGCCCACCACAATGCCAGCTCTTGTTAGAGATGGGGTTTCGCTCTTGCTCAGTCTTTTCTCAAACCTGTGAGCTCAGGTGAGCCACCGTGCCTGGCCCTTGGTCTGAATTCTTAATCAGCATTTTTCGTCATCTCTTAACAGATGAGCCTGCATTTGGAGCCTGCTTTGTAGAGGCTTATGTTCTAACTGCTTAAATTTCTTAACTCTGTTGACGATATCTCAACAAATCAGGATCAGTTATTTGCAGATGTTTCAGGCTGCTTTACTGGTTAGGCCTCCCTCTTCCTACACACAGTCTTTGGCACCTAGGCTCCTGGAGACCTGTGCTGTGACCCACGACCTGCCTGTGTGAAGTATCTCTAAGGCCCCTGCAGTGTCAGTGTTGCAGGAATCAAGTTTGATCTGGAGAGAGCGTGCAGATGAAAGCTTGCGTTTGAAGCTGTTGGGCAAAATATGAGAAATTTCCCGAATGACAACTAGGGTAACATAGCAGAGGAAGATGGTAGTTTGTAGTCATTTGCCCTTTGAAGGAAGTACTATGAGTTACGTAAAATATAATGTTAAAATATATATTACTGTATGCACCCCGATCTTTTAAATAACTTCGTTTCTTGTTGGTAAAAGCTAAATGAAAATAGCAGGACTACTGAGGTAAGTAGAGAATGGCATGGGCCGGGCACAGTGGCTCACGCCTGTAATCTTAGCACTCTGGAAGGCCGAGGCTGGTAGATTGCTTGAGCTCAGGAGTTCAAGACCAGCCTGAGCTAGAGCATGATCCCTGTCTCTAAAATTAGCTGGGCATTGTGGCTTTGCCTATAGTCCCAGCTACTCAGGAGGTTGAGGCAAGAGAATCACTTGAGCCCAAGAGTTTGAGGTTGGTGTGAGCTCAGTAGACACCAGGGCACTCTACTGAGGGTAACAAAATCAGACTCTGTCTTGAGAGAGAGAATGGAATGTCAAGGAGATAGTAAGGTTTGTATTGTAATTACTAAGAATTTGTAAGAATAAAGCAGAAAGAGATCTTGCACTATTTTAAATTAAATATGCTAGATGTATTATTTGCCTAGCAAAACTCTAGTGGGGAAAAAAATAAAAAGAAAAAAATCTCCATTCCACTTTTTGTTTTTTCCTGGAGTGGAAATATGAGCCTGTATTTGAATTGAGACATGAAGCATGTAGCTTGTAGTGGCTGTGGGGCCAGCCTGCTTCCTGATTCCAGCCCCTTGCTGGCCGTGTGACCTGTCAGTATGGGTGATGGCAGAGCCTTCCTCCAAAGGAGCCTGGGCAAGCTGATGAGGACTCCATAAATGGAACTCATTCTCACTGAGTTCTTACTGTGCTAGAGGTGGGAAGTGGCCAGGATCATCTGCATTTCCAGTTTTCTCCCTTTCCTTGTGGGCAGCGGCAGTTGGGTTGGAGCTATTGCCTCTGCCTGCCATTGGTGTTAGAGCAGTTCACCCGTCTGAGGAGAGCCTCCCAGTTCACAGCAGCATGGCTGGCTTGTCCTCCTGGTCTAGAGAGGACCCTCTGCCCCAGGGACCCTCCTGCACTATGAGAGCCCCCAAGCTATAGGCTGCCTCTTGTGCCATCTGGGCAATGACAGTGGCAAGGAAATGTGACACAATTAGAATTTCCAAGGAAGAATCATGTGGGTGAGAATAGAATGGATGGTTTTCTAGGATTTGCTCATTTGAATGGGCCAATTATTGTTCTCTAAAAAGGCATTACTGCTATGCTCACTCTGACAGATGTTTCAGAAGATGCCAGTTTACAGCGATCGGTTTCTGTTGCAACTGGACTGAACATGATGAAGAAGCAGAAAGTTAAGACTATTTTCCCCCACACTGCTGGCACCAACAAGACCTTACTCAGCTTTGCACAGGGAGATGTCATCACACTACTCATCCCCGAGGAGAAAGATGGCTGGCTCTATGGGGAGCATGATACCACCAGGGCGTGAGTCTGGCACCATCTCAGGGGGGCTGCCAGGGGCCCCTCACTGCAAGCTGCTGTCTGTCTGGCTGAGCCATAGACTGTCTTTGTGCTTTAACCAAAGTAAAGTTTATATTTTAGTTCTAGTTTAGTTACCTGGAGTTATTTGATGTCAGGTTATTTTCTGTATGTCTGCACATATATGAGTAAATTTGGTGCATAAATTGATTATTAGATCATATGAAGTCACCTCTCTAAAAGTGATTTTAAATATTCTTTTGGGTTTTTTGAAGAAAAAAAATGGCTTTTCAGCCAGGCACAGTGGCTCATGCCTATAATCCTAGCACACTGGAAAGCTGAGGCAGGAAAATTGCTTGAGCTCAGGAATTTGAGATTGGCCTGAGCAAGAGCGAGACCCCATCTCTGCTAAAAATAGAAAGAAAGGCTCGGCGCCATAGCTCAGTGGTCAGGGCGCTGGCCAAATACACTGGGGCTGGCGGGTTCGAATCTGTCCCGGGCCTGCTAAACAACAATGACAACTACAACAAAAAAATAGCTGGGAGTTGTGGCAGGCACCTGTAGTCCCAGCTACCTGGGAAGCTGAGGCAAGAGAGTTGATTAAACCCAAGAGTTTGAGGTTGCTGCGAGCTGTGACGCCACAGCACTCTACCGAGGGCGACATAGTAAGACTCTGTCTCAAATAAATAAATAAATAAATAAATAAAAAGAAAGAAAGAAGGAAAATTAGCCAGGCATTGTGGCAGGGGCCTGTAGTCCCAGGTATAGGGAGGCTGAAGTAAGAGGATCACTTAATCCCAGGAGTTTGAGGTTACAGTGAGTTACAATGAGGCCATGGCACTCTAGCCCAGGTGACATAGCAAAACTGTCTCAAAAAAAGAAAAAAATTGGCTTTTGATTTCTCACAGAGAATCTGTGTATCAGATACAATTTGTTAGGATTTAACACATAAATAGTTTAAATGCCATCTTCATCATGTAACCATGAAGGCTTAATATAATTGAGTGAGTTTTCTATGTAGATTTTTCAAGTATATTAAATATAAAACCAATATAAAAAATAAAAAGAGAACCCAAATAAAATTAATGTAAAATAAACATGGTTGTTGTGTGTGTGCAAAGTACTCATTCATTTATAAGCAGCCTTAATTGCATCCAGTGTACATGTGGCCCTTGATGGTGAACTGGACCCAAATGCCCCTGAGCTATCATCAGGACATTCTTTAGTTAATTTACTCCTCACTCATCTACCCTAATACCATCAAACGTCTTTTTTTTCCTCACTCTTCACTTATAGGAGGGGATGGTTCCCATCATCATACACAAAGTTGCTGGAAGAAAACGCAAAGGAAACAGCGACTATGCCCACTCCAAGGTACTAAGTGAATGTGGCTCAGATCTCCCATCAACAGAAAACCTTTAACTTGTGTTTCCAGGCACAGTGGAATTATAATGTAGACATGTAGCAAGTCCCACTGTCAAACCTCAGGTCTCGTGGACCAGTCAGAAATAGAGATTACAGCCCCACTGTGGTTTCTGTTGTCCATGAGCTTAACTCACCATCTGCTACGAGGAGACAGGACCCAGACACCCTCCTCACCAGCCCCTCCAGCTCTCCCCTACCACTTACTGGCATTTTCTTGCCTTGGCTTCTTCACCTGTGCTCTGTCTTCCTTCTGCCTCACTAACCTCCCTCTTCAGTCCTTTCTGTGGCCTCTCTCTAGTCTATCCATTAAACATCAGTATTCTTCAGGGATTGTCCTATTTCCTTTTCTGTGCTGGGCCCCTCTCAACTATTCCTGTGGCTTAAACTACATCCATGGGCTTCCCTTCACACATTTGTACCTATAACCCCCAATCCTTATTCTAGTCCAGATTATAAAAGTTAATGCTGAAACTGTCCAAAGTGCTTTACTTTGTTTAGTTCGTTCAATTCTTAGAACAGCCCTATTACATAGGCTCCTACTTTAAAAAGTAAAACTGAGGCACAGAACGTTTGAATAACTTGCTCAAAGACACACAGCTAGATGTGGTAGAGCCAAGACCAGAACCCAGGAAGATCTCTTCCAGGCCTTAATGTAAATTATTTGTACATTATGTGTAGTCGGTGGTTCTAGTTGTCTGTCCATGGGCCTTTGGAAAAGACACCTCTACATTGAACTGGTCTTTACCCTAAACTGCCTCATCCTCAGTGTTCCATCTCCCAAAAACCTCCCTAACCTGTCAGCTGTCCGGGCAGGGTGCCTTCCAGCCCTCCATTATATTCCAGGTTTCCTGGTGCCTTCTGTGTATCCCCATCCCTAGCAGACAAGGGCTAAAATGCCATTGTGCCAAGAAATAAAAACCAAGTACCATTAAAGAAGTTCTTTTGAGTATTCATGTAAAGACCAGTAAAAATATTGGAGTATTGTGTGTAAATGTATGTGCTGTGTATGTGTGTGTTATAGTTCCCTCCTCCTACCCCCTTTTTGGTCAGTGATCTGTTGCTGTGGTCCTGGGCCATAAGACATTCAGGATGTTTGGGATGCCAGTGGTGAGACCTTATCTTACTTGTATTCTCTCGGCTCTGGTTTCAAGCCCTGCGCCAGTGAGGAGCATCAGCACTGTGGACTTAACTGAGAAGAGCAATGTCGTCATCCCCCCACCTGATTACTTGGAATGCTTATCCAAGGTAGCAGCTGCAGACAAAAGAGGAGATGTTGCCAGAAATACTTCTACCTTCAAAGCACCAGTATCCAAGCCAGAAACCACATCTTCTGTGAGTAAAGCCACAGAAGAATGTCCTGTGTACTAGACTTACCCATCCCCCTGTATGCCTAATAGGGAGGCCTAGGCTGCTGTTCCCACCTTAACCACCTTGCTCTGCTCCAATAGCAAGGTGATATCCCAGGGGTGGGGGCTAGGGGTGATGGTGGTAAGGCATTTTCTCCTTTGTTCCTCTGGAATCCCTTCTTTGTGACACAACCTTTAACCTCCTTGACTTCAGACCTTCTCTTGCTTTTACCTTACATATCTTGCCACTGACAATTTACATACAGTTAAGCCTATAGTTTGCTTGATTTTATTAGGTCTTTGTTTTGTTTTGTTTTGTTTTGTTTGTTTTTGTTTTTTTTGAGACAGTCTCACTTTGTCACCCTTGGTAGAGTGCTGTGGCATCATAGCTCACACCAACCTCAAACTCTTGTATTCAAGAGATCCTCTTGCCTCAGTTTTTCATTTTTGGTAGAGATAGTGTCTCACTCTTGCTCAGGCTGGTCTTGAACTTGTGAGCTCAAATGATCCACCCACCTTGGCCTCCCAGAGTGCTAGCATTACAGGCATGAGCCACTGCACCTGGCCTGGCCTGTTTTTGTTGTTGTTGTTTTTTGAGATAGAGTCTTACTCTGTCATGGTGTCATGATAGCGTATGATGTCATAGGTCACAGCAACCTCAAACTCCTGGAGTTCAAGTGATTCTCCTGCCTCAGCCTCCCAAGTAGCTGGGACTATAGGCACCTGTTACAATGATGCCCAGTTATTTTTTCTGATTTTAATAGAGATAGGCTCTTGCCCTTGCTCTTGCTCAGGCTTATCTCAAACTCCTGAGCTCAAGCTATCCACCCACCTAAGCCTCCCAGAGTGCTAGGATTACATAGGTTTTTTGGGTTTTTTCTTTTTAAAAGACAGAGCCTTGCTCTATTGCTCATGCTAGAGTACAATGGTGTGATCATAGCTTACCATGATTTCAAACTCCTGGCTTCCAGTGATCCTCCAAAGTAGCTGGGACTACAGGCACATGCCATGACACCCAGCTAATTTTTTAATTTGGGGGGATCTTACTCCATTGCCTAGGCTGGTCTTCTAGCCTCAAGCAATCCTCCTGACAAAGCACTGGGATTATAGGTGTAAGGCACTGTGCTGGCCCTTATTAGATTTTTTATCTCCCCTTTCCTTTGGTCATGGCTGGAGTCTTTTTGTCATTTAATCACCTTTTTCTACATTTTCCATTTTCACATTGTTTTCTGAAGGAAGACTTAAGGTTAAAAGTGGTAACTTTATCTTACTTCGGAAAGTGTAAACCTATCCCAGTTCCTGTGTAAACTCTGTGTGTATATTACATATAGTCTTAACTAACTCCACAAGTCAGTGGAGGACCTGGGCTCAGGGAATCACTTCCTTCATCTTTTCCTTTAATAACTGTGCATAGGTTCGGCACCTGTGGCTCAACGGGCTAAGGCGCCAGCCACGTACACCTGAGCTGGCAGGTTCAAATCCAGCCTGGGCCCGCCAAACAACAATGACGGCTGCAACCAAAAAATGGCCAGCCGTTGTGGCGGGCGCCTGTGGTCCCAGCTACTTGGGAGGCGGAGGCAGGAGACTCGCTTGAGCCCAGGAAGTGGAGGTTGCTGTGAGCTGTGATGCCACAACACTCTATCCAGGGTGACAGCTTGAGGCTCTGTCTCAAAAAAAAAAACAAAAACTGTGCATAGAGGTCTGCTGAGTACCTGGTCCTGGCATGGCCTCTAGAGATAGAGATGAACAAGGCGAGTTCTTGGCCTCTTTGGAACAGACAATAAATATAAACAAAAATATCAAAGGTAAAAGCCAAGTAGAGAATTAAAATAAGGTGAGCTGACAATGGGGTGGGTGTCAAAGCAGTTTGCTGAGATTAGCATGCCCTGGGCTGAGACCTGCAAGGGAAAAGAAGAGGGCAATGACAGGCAGGGGGGTCTTCTGCCAGGACAGCCCTGAGAGCTGTCCTGACTTGGAAGGAGGGAACCAGGCCTCTACACACCTATGTCCAGGAGGCAAGACCTGCAGCCAGCATAGCTCTTGAAGAGCACTGACCACAGAGGTCCAGAAGTCAGTCCTCAGGTGACATTTAAGCTGAGATCTGAATGATAAGGCACCAGCCATGCAGGCCTTGTGGGGAGAGCCCTGAGGGAGGGCATGTGCTCAGCATACTTGAGGACCAGCACCGCATGATAAGCTACTGGGTGACCTTGAGTCCCCAGGGGCTTCTTATCCTTCTGATTTTTTTTCAGTGTAGATTATACAACAGAGGAGGAAATCATGGAGAAAAAAATTACCAAGAAGGAAGGAAGGGCCCAGAGCACAGGTGCAGGAGCCTGCCTGGCTGTAGGAGGACACATGTCCACTATAGCAGCTGGTGGGCAGCCGTGGTGCTTTTATGCCAACTTCTGCCTTCTTGGTGGCAAAGAAAGTTTGCCAGCCTACAGCAGGGGGGCAGGTGGTGGTGAATAAGATTAAAAGAAGAGAGCCTGTGAAACAGGTGTTTTGAAGAATGCAAATATCACTGTGGGCATGGGGGTCCAAGAATGGGGTGAAGGGCAGTGGGGAAGTCATTTCGGGGCTGCATAATTGCTGGCATGGAGAGTGGGAAGGCCAGGAGGAAAGGGTCAGGCAGTGGAATGGACTCTTCAGAGAACATGCAGTGGAGGGGGCACCCCAAGGTTGCAGGATGGCAGAGCCAGGGGAACCTCAGCCCTCCTGGCCTGCACTGCTGCCACTTTCCTCACAGAAGTGGGAGTCCACAAGTAGTAGGTACAGTTAAGTCCATGCCACTTTGATTGCTGAATTTTAATTATTTCCAGTTATGGTGTGGGTCTTTCTATAGCACATACATATGCTGTCTTCTGGCTCTTGGTTGGTTGTAGCTCCACCGCACTGCCTCCTGCAGAACCCAAGCTCATGGGTGGCTTATGTTCAGCAGTGAGTGGTGCACAGGTAGATCTCTCAGTTACATAAAATGGATACTTCTCAAAATGTGCCCTGTGCTTTAGCCTGACCCTTAAGGAGTTCAGGGCTACCACAGCATGTGTGAGTCCAGGAAGTGCAAGCCTTTGAAATCTCACTTACCATATATTGTTTGCACTTTTATCATTCCAGACTGCTCCAAATATCTGACTCCAAAAACTTATCCCAAAAGGACTCATGGGCTATTGAAAATAGAGCTTTTTGACTCTTTCAGCGGGGTAGTAGATGTCAAAACTAGAAAAGTGGGTGGAGTAGGGCGCCAGCCCCATATACCGGAGGTGGTGGGTTCAAACACAGCCCTGGCCAAAAACTGCAAAAAAAAAAAAAAAAAAAAAAACTGGAAAGGCCTACTTGGAAGCCTAATCAAGCGCTATTTTATGAAAGGCCCTAACATTTTAAAACAATATTCAAATCATTTAAAAAGTTGTATTTGGAAGTGATCGTGAGACATTTCTAAAAGCATAAAAGTTCCTTTTGCTAAGGAAAACCTTTTACAACCACATGTCATGAAACTTAGGATGTGGGCTCAGTAGCGCCTGTGGCTCAAGCAGCTAAGGTGACAGCCACATACAACTGAGCTGGCTGGTTCAAATCCAGTCCGGGCCCACCAAACAACGACACTGCAACCAAAAAATAGCTGGGCATTGTGACTGGCGCCTGTAGTCCCAGGTGCTTGGGAGACAGAGGCAGGAGACTCGCTTGAGCCCAGGAATTGGAGGGTGGGTGCTGTGAGCTGTGATACCACAGCACTCTACCCAGGATGACAGCTTGAGGCTCTGTCTCAAAAAAAAAAAAAGAAAGAAACTTAGGATGTGAGCATACAAGTTGTATTGTTCAGGTGTGAACTGAGTCTACAGTGCTTTTTCTATTTTTGTTTGATTTTCAATTTTTCTTCTTTTTTTTTCTTGCAGTTTTTGGCGGGGGCTGGGTTTGAACCCACCACCTCCAGTATATGAGGCTGGCACCTTACTCCTTTTAGCCACAGGTGCCTCCCGATTTTCAACTTTTCTTTATGGAAAAATTCAAACATACATAAAAGTAGAAAGAATAATGACTTGTAGCTTTACCAATTATCGATTCATTTACCAATCTCGTTTCAACCCAACCCTACCCACTCTCTGTTCAATTTAAAGCTAATGCCAGACCTCAAATCATTTCATCTACAAATGTCATTTCAGCTATAAATATCTAAAAGATATATGATGCTGATAAATATATATTTAACAATTTATAATAATTCCTGAACATCATAATATAGTCACAGTTCTAATTTCCAATTATCTCATTTAAAAATTATTCCTAGTATAATTGTTTGAACCTGAATCTAAATCAGCTCCATGCACTATAAATGATAATTCTTGTGAGTCTTTGTCTATTGACAGGTCTCCCCTCTGTCTCTTCCCTTGTCATAGTGTATTTGGAGAAGAACCAGTTGTCTGTCATGGAGGGTGTCCCCAGTCTGGGTTTGCTGATTGCCTCCACCTGGTGTCCTTCACTGCATTTTCCGGTCGCTCTTATTTCTAATACCTTTGGTTAGGGCTCAAGTCTTGATCAGAGTCTGTGCTGTTGTGGGACTGGTTTGCCCCTTCTGTTTTGCTACAGCATTTCATCAGTGGAGGTGGCTACATCTACGTGGAGGCACCTCTGGGGTTCAGGTTGTCTTTCTTCTTGTGATATTAGCAGCTGTTGGTGATCACCCAGCCCCACTGCTCTATGAAAATTGTATTATGACTTGCCCAAACCTCATAGTTAGCCCTGGAATTTTAAATGAAAACATTGACACTTTGGCCAACACAAGATAGTCACCAGTTATAGGAAATGGACACTTATTTTCAGTGTGTTTCTCTTATGGATAAAGCTTAATGGAGGAAGCCTTGATGCAGTAGATCTACCACATGGAACTGGATAAATTGAAGCATCTTGGTTTTAAATATCAATATATAATCAATAATGACACATTATTCTATTTAGCATTTGGTATTTAAATGTGGCCTAGATTTATTTTTATACCGCTTTATTGGCTGAATCATGACAATCTGTCAGTATCAGGAGGCTGTGATGAAAAGTGCTAAGACCTGACTGGAGTGAGCCAAGGATGGCAAACAGGTCTCCAGCTTCTTCTTGTTCCCGCTTGCTGGAGCAGCACACACCTGCAGTACCAGCTACTCGAAAAGTGGGAGGATCACTTGAGCACAAGAGTTCAGGGCTACAGTGAGCTATGAGCATACCACTCCAGCCTGAGTGACAGATCCTATCTCTTAAAAAATGATAAAAACAGAAATAGGTCTGTACTGAACACAAACTTTTTTCTCTATTCATTATTCCCTGAATGATACAGTATTACAACTATTTGCCTAGCATTTACACTGTATTAGGTATTATAAACAATCTAGAAATGATTTAAAGTATTCGGGAGGATGTACATAGATTATGTATAAATACTACACCATTTTATATTAGGGACTTGAGTATCATGGATTTTGATTATCTGAGGGGCTCTTGTGTAACTCATCCCCTGTGACACTGAAGGACTACTATATTTCACCTCAGATGTTCCCATCTGTTGGATGTATTAAACATGCTGACATGAGGTTTTCTTTTAAAATTTACCTGGTGTCACAGGTACAGGTTTTGGTTAAAGAGCAAAGTCCAGGTCAGGGTCCTTTTGTAAAAACTATCTAATCATTATATCTTTATTCAAAATGCTTATTTTAGGCTCGGTGCCTGTGGCTCAAGTGGCTAAGGCACCAGTCACATACACCTGAGCTGGTGGGTTCGAATCCAGCCCGGGCCTGCCAAACAACAATGACGGCTGCAACCAAAAAATGGCCAGGCGTTGTGGCGGGCGCCTGTAGTCCCAGCTACTTGGGAGGTGGAGGCAGGAGACTCGCTTGAGCCCAGAAGTTGGAGGTTGCTGTGAGCTGTGGTGCCATAACACTCTACCCTGGGGGACAGCTTGAGGCTCTGTCTCAAAAAAAAAAAATGCTTATTTTAGAATAACATTTTG